>VDFB02287600.1:0-26007 GCA_007258455.2 Sequoia sempervirens
AAGTAGAACTCTTAAACAGTGATTGTAATTTCTTGGAATGGTGTTGGTAGGTGTCATAAAACATGTTTGAGCCATTGGCATATTGAAGACTTGAAGTCTAGAGTGTGAAAACCTTGTTGAGAACTAGTAGGAAAAGCCTAATTAGGCCTTTTGGCAAGTGGGACAGTCAATTTTAGAGCCTTGTGTTACAAAACAACCATACCTAAGTTTTGGATATGTTGAAGAACTCCAAAATGGTACTTAAAATAGTTTTTAAATCTTGGGTTTGAGGTCTTCCCTGCAAGTTATGCCAAAAAATCCAATTTGTTGTCCTAAAAGGCCTAGTGGTAGTTTGTGAAGAAAGTCACCTTAATTGATGCGTAATGACTTTGGTCAATAGTTGTTTGAGTGAGTTTGACCTTTGATACCCCTGCTCTACACTAGCTCCTCATAGACAACTTGCACATATAGAAATAGTAAAAGTGTTGGGGTTGGTTTTGGGGCTTTCCTTGGTCAAACCCCTTTTTTGGTGTTTCCACGTCCATGAACAATCAAATAGGGAAAAAACACAACCATCATATTTTTTGAATAAAGCTATAAAAATGCTAATGTTTGTCAACCATGCATGTGCTACACACTATATGCTTCAGGTGGCATTGCTCAGGCAACATCACCTTCAACACGATGTTCGAGAGCTAGGTGGAGGACCAACGTAAACTAGGGTGTAGAGTCCCTCACACACCCTAACACAATGAGCGAGATTGGCTCAAACCTAAGGTTTACTGGGCCCATTGATTATCAACCAAATTAGGGTAATAACATTCCCCTTGAAGTCTAAGAATATGCTAAATTACATTTATTTCATTTATTTTCCTAACTATTATTTATGTGATTATTATCCCTTTGTACATACATATATGCAAGGGGAAATAAATGTCCTCTATGTATGTATATATTCTATTTACTTCAAAAAATAATATTAAAAAAATGATAATAATGATAATTACCATATCCAAATATATAAATTACTTCATATATATATATATATATATATATATACAGATTATCTTTTTTCTAAAACGAACTTAAAATTAAACAAGAGAAAATATTTTTATTTCTTTGGAATTATGGTAATGCCTAACCTTCATTAAATCCAACTAATTTCTATTTTTTTTTTAAATCACTATCTTTAATTCTAATAAGACAAGGAAAATTTTACCCAACTAATTTCTATATAAAAATTTACTATCTTTTATTCTAATAAAACCAAGTAAATTTTGCCTAACTAATTTCTATTTAAAAATTTACTATATTTTATTCTAATAAAACAAAATAAATTTTTTCTAACTAATTTCTATTTAAAAATTTACTATCTTTTATTCTAATAAAACAAAGTAAATTTTGCCTAACTAATTTCTATTTAAAATTTTACTATCTTTTATTCTAATAAAGCAAAGCAAATTCTTTTCCCAACTAATTTTTATTAAAAAAAAAATTGCTATCTTTAATTCTAATAAAAAAGCAATTTTACCCAACTATCTTTCTGGTTTCAATTTTTTTTTTAATGCTCTTAACTTTTCCCTAACTCTTTAACCCGCGTAGCTCTCCTTTATGGTTTTCTTTATTTTCTTTCCCTTATGCTGAAGTTGCATGAAAAATTTCCCTCTATTGTTTTTTTTGCATACTTTCCTAAAAGTGAAGTGGTGATGAATTTTCATTTATTTTAAATTAGATTTTATCTTAAATGAAAGATTTATCAAAGTGGATAAAGGTGATAATGATAGAACCCATCGCATTTTAAAACTATTAGGCTAGCTGTAGTTCAATGATAAAAAAATGTTTTAAATGAGGTTAGACTTAATTTACACCCAGAGGCTTTAAAAATCAACATTGCAAGAGGAAACTACATGAGAAGGCTTGAACATGTTAAAATGGCATTACTTTAGAGGAATTTAAATTAGTCAATCATTAAATCTAAATGACAACCTTGTCGCTCACCCACTATTTATTATTTAATGCCAATGTCATAGACATCAATTGGCGTTATGTTCATATTATAGATATTATTTAAATATTGTGATTAAATTTAATAACAAAATATGGCACTTTAATTGCACTCAATGATATTGGAGACAAACAATATTATAACACTAAAATAGCAACTTTTACCTACAAAAATTAATGACAATGCCCTCGATCAGATGGCTACCCACCCCACTATGAGAATGATTAGGAAAGATTTCATAAGGCAGCCGCTTCATTGGTTCATTAATTTTAAACTGGAGAAGGCAAGGTAACTACCTAACAAAGCTCAACCACCCCCTTAATGAGGAGAAGCCTGGCACAGATAAGATCGAGATCTTGCAATTTATTTCGGAGATCATTTCAAAGGATGCAGCACCAACCTTCACCTACATGGACTGGAATTTTATTGCTTAATCATCATTTGGATTTTTTTTCTCTTTACTCAAGTCAGGTGCCTAAACTACTAGCAGATTGCCTTTATTATAGCTAAACAATATATATATATATATATTTCATTGCCAAGGTAAACTGCATGCTACACACTAACTTTAAAGACAGTTTAAATTATGAAATGTACTCGTCGTCCTTTCCAAACGGGAAAATAGGAATTTATTATTAATTGTTGTTTAAAGTGCGGTCCTATTTTATTATGCTTTCTACAGCCTCAAGGATTGTTGCCTACACTTCACAACAACCAAGTTATGAATCAATTTCTAGCCTCATAGAGGAGGCATTGATAGGAGTGTGAAGAGAGAGGAGGAGGAAGCAGCTCCAAGGAGGAGACCACTGACTCCTTCATGTAGTCGTGGCTCGAGGACTAAATCTGCACCTATCTAGAGGGACATCATTCTTAAAATTTTATTTTGTTCCCATTTCTTTATTTTTTATTTTTATTTTTCTTAATAAATAATTTAATTTAATCTATTATTTATGAATGATCGCAGGAACTATGAATTCATTGGGTCTGATTTAAGAAGTGCAAGGAGAAGGGAAGGCTAATTTAATCTATATATGACATGGCTGATATAATGTCATTATGGTGCTGCATATACTGGTGCAATGCTAAGTTTTAAACTGCATGTATCATTAATGATGAAAATAGTGGGAACACATAAGTTTTTGTTGCACACAGTCCTATGTATTATTATTTTTCTAAGGTTTACAAATAGCATAAAGAACCCTAGCTTTCTCTTTGAACTAAAATGTATGCTTACATATATCCATTTCCTTCCAACCAACACATTAGTTGACCCCCAGATTCATGTGTAAGCATTCACAATCATGCCCTATTTCCTACTATTTTCTACTATAAAGAGGTAAATATATTCCCTTGGTAACTAACAATACCTTCTATGTACATACAAAAATAAAAACTTAAACTCATTGCAAGCATAGGTAAGCATTCCAGATATCACATTGGAGAACTTTTAAAATCTTAAGCTACTTACATGAATAGATTCTAAAGCTATCTTGGCTACACAGGTCTTATGAAAACACTGAAATAAATTTATTCCATACAGGAGTATTCACGTTGATATTTTACTACCATACGAATCACAATAACCACTTAAACAAACAACAATACCTTGCATCAACTTATTTCTATCTTCTATAATAATTTCAAACGTAGAGTCAATGACAGTAGAGTGAGGTTTTGTAATCATTTACTTAGTATCTTTATTTTATTCCCATTACAAAATGTTCAAATAGTATCATAGTGCCTTAGATTTACATTTACAAATAGAAAGAGTATAATATGAAATAGATTTATAGAGAACTTGCAACCACAACATAGTTTCTAGCTAAAGGTAACCCCCCCCTTTTTTTGGTTGTCTTTGCTACAAGGAACTTTCCATCAACATATTCATGAACAGAAATAATAGAGTGCACATAAGCTTCAACAACTCTCTTTTAGACTTTTACATTTAAACAGTGATAGATTTTACTTGAAATATCATATTAAATTTCTTTATTTTCCTCTACAAGGAGCACATAAGCATTTCAAATCAATAGCTTTCAACAACCTACAAGTAAACCCATAGCACAACTTTCTTTCATGGCTAATCAGGTGTGCTCACCTCCCAACCTTGGGTTGGAAAACCAACCACCCCCCGATCTAGGAGTTAACCAAGCTACTGGGTACACACAACAATAGAACAAATAAGTCATTCCCAGTGCAACACTCAAACAAAAATACACCCAACTAAATTTACCCATTTACATAAGGATTCTTTAAGAATCTAGATGGGGATAGAGGTGGACATCACTTTTATATGGGGATACTTATTAGCAAGTAGAAATAACCAAACAACACATTTTCTTCTTCTTCTTCTTCAATCTACCCATTCATCAAAATTCTTCATATCATACACCTCCATACAACAATATCCCAATACACCATATCATCATAAAAAAAAATTGGGTACTCATACCCCCTTTTTTTTGCCTCTCCTTCTCAAAGGAGGAACAATCTCCCCATAGAGGTTCCTACTCATTCCTATCCCCTAAAAGGATAATCTTCCCACATTGGGTGAGTTTATCCTATACAACCCGAACCCACACATGGAAATACAAAGACACATAAAATGCACAACAATCCACATAAACAATCTTCTTACATTTCCATACAAAATGGATAAAAAGGATAAACATGCATACAAGTAAAGTAAAACCTACCTAAAATCTAAAGCCAAAATGAAGGTAAGTTGAAGATGAACTCCTATCTTCTACTCCTCAAAGCCCAAGCCAAATTTTCCCTTCCAAAGCATTCCAAGCCCAAATCCAAAAAAAAGAGAACCCCTCCTTTAGCTTTCCAAAGGATTCAAATAGGAGTCAAGGGTTGGAAACCCTTGGAGGAGAGAGTGACACATGTCCATCTCCTATTCACTCCTATGGACACACCTCCCCACAAGTTCTCACACATGTGTGAGAATTCTTGGGGAACTGAAAGGCCAAAGAGTGTTCAACACTCAACAAGGTTTTTAAATCTCATAAATGAGATTTTGGAGCCAACACTCCAATCACATCCCCAAAATCCGTTACCCTTCTTAATGGCTAATTAAGAAGGGTCACAACTTGCAATTTTCAACAACTATGGGCTTGATTTGACCCCTAACTCATAGGTAACCATCCTAGGGGTTAAATTGGGGTCGATTAACCCATTCCAAGGACTAATTCAACCGTTTTAAATCCTCAAAATGAAATTCAAACATAATAAAAGATTTTTCGTAATGCCCAAAACCCTCATCAAAATTTTAGTTGACTTTAAAAGCATAGTCACAAGATTCAACACTAAATCTTTTTAATCACAAAATAAAATACAACACAAAGAGGCTATGGTCTATTTTCCAAATGGACCATAGTGGGTTTCAAACACAATTGGGTACCCTTGGTTTCCTCCAATCCCATTGGCCATGGGCGTGTACCTGCACACTCAATTTCCACATGTCAAAATATCCAACGAATGATAATCAATAATTAAATCAACAAATTCATATGCATATATTTAGCACAATCTAACTTTGAATCAATAAATTCAATATCCATAATCATTCTTCCTCTAGCAATAACATATCCTATCAATTCATATCTAATCATGACATGATAAGGAAATCACATCATCACCAAATTAAATTTAGCATCCTATCAATTCCATCTCATAAAACAATTATCCATTTCTATCATGATAACCAAATCATATGAGCATATCAACAAAGGAAGCATAACATGCATATAATCATCATAGCATCATAAACATAAAACAAGCATAACATCAAGTTTCTATGATCCTCCAAAATAGTCCAAAACATATAGAGTATCAATCATGATCAAATCAAAAGATAGTCAAATGGGTGTATCAAATGGTAGGCCTCACAGATGAGCACAATGACTTTGGTCCATCAAGGAATACAAATCTAAGAGGTAAGTTGCATCAATTGTCAATTTGTCACTTGTTTATCATTTACCCTCTACTTGACTGAGGGTGAGATCTCTTTTACATCATCATAGCTATAGTGGAGGTAGAAATACCAAAACAGGGTTTGGCTTAGGCAAGCCCCTATATGGCATAACCTTTTCCCCTATTTCTTGTGTATAGGATACATATTTGAAATGAATTGTGAGAGGATTGAAGACCTAATTGTTCATTCAATAATTCAAGTCCTGACAGTCAACAAATTAGAGAAAATGGATTGTATTAGTGATATATGAAGTTTTGGCAATGAGTCCATAGGGGTAGAACCTACAAACAAAGAGCAACTAAGATTTGAATTCTAATTCTAAGAATCTACACTTCAGGTCTAAGGCACCCAGTGCCCTTTTCCATCCATCTCAAGCCAAAATTTATATGTCGAGTTTTTTATATCTGCACTCTACTCTTTTGAACTCTTGTTTCTAGTTCCTAGTTTTGTATTTTCTAGAAATCATCTCAATTTATTGAATTTTCATAGTTAACATAGGTGCATCATTACATTATCAAATTAGATCAATTAATAATCAATTAATCCTTATCAACCCACACACATCAAAAGGACTAAAACCCTGCTCCACCATTCTAGCTCTTCCATTGAGGTTAGTATCCAAGTGGGTGTTTGAGATCAATTTTAGTCCTTTCCATTGAGATATTGGAAGACGTGTGATTTAGACCCTAGATCTCTTTTTCCAACATCACATTTTGGTGAACCTAATGTTTGTGCACTTTATAATCTTTTGCAATCTTAATTAGGTCATGTTAAAATCTGAAAAAAAAAATGAAAAAGTTTAAATTTATGATTTATGCATGAAAGTTATGGTAAAAAATATTTTAAAAGTAAAATTTAGCATAACATTTGTAATTTGAAAGATAAAAATTTATTAATTCTAGTTGTTGCAAGGTAGATCTAATCAATAATTGCACTAAAAATATTCATTAGGTCAATGATAAAATCTAGAAATATTCTGAAAGTGCTTGAAATTTTCATGTATGCATGCATATGTTGTTGAAAAAGTGAAAATTTACATTATTCTTGTCATCTCAAAAGATAGAAAAATTTTAACTTTTAGATTTGTCAAATTAGGATCAATTGATTATTGTATTTCACAATCTAAATAATGTTGGTAAAATGTGTCTCAACCTTTCAATTACATAAGTTACTATTGATACATAAGGTGTTGTTCATCCAACGACGACGGGGGGCAGGGGGTCTCCCCCTGTGAAGGGTTTGAGGGGATCATCCCCCCGACTGGGGTTGAGGAGTAGTACGCCTTGGCAGGGGCTTGGGGACAATGCCCCCGAAAGGAAAATTTTATTTATATTTTATTATTGTAAATCTAGACCGTTCATCACTAGGTCTTAGATCTAACGATCGATATTTTATTAGCTTGATTTTCCCTAGAAGGAAACCCTATTTTATGAGGGTATTGTATTATGGTTGTGTATTATGATGTATTACGAGAGTCTAAAAGTGGTCATGTTTCCTCTAGATCTCTGGTTGGTGATACTCATGTGAGAAGCTTGCTCTACAAGTATATTATAATCTTTGTGATTTCTAAATAATATATTGGGCGACTTTTGGAGTGTGGGATTTTTCTCTTGAAATTGTTTTCCCCACGTAAATCATTGTGTTGGGGTATGTATGATATTTATGTCTATTTTGTTTAAGTTTTTGTAACTGATAAAGATTTGTAAATTTTTTGCATTATTCTCCTCTCAAGATTAGTATAGGAAGTTGTTCAACTACCTTAGCTTCCTTACAAAGAATACCTTTGGAGTATATTGCATACTTTGAAAAATATAAAATTGCATGTATAATTGTGTTTTACATATTAGCAAAATTGAAATTTTATGCATTTCTAAAAATTTGCCTATTGTCAGGCCTGAACATCTATAGATTAGGATCCTTCAACACTATAGCTCGTTTCCAAATTTTGAAAGTAACAAAAATCAACCTCATTGGTCTAGGGCACCCAATGCCCTTGTCTAGTCAGTTTTAACCAAAATTTGGATCACAGCTATGTCTCACTTTTTGTGATTGTGTTGTTATTTTCCTTTTATTATATGAACACTAAAGTGTTTTGAAATGTATAATAAATTTATGAGCTTCATGACTTGGTGTCCCTTAGCTAATACCCCCACGAGGCACAATTTTAGACTTATGGCTTCCCATGCTACAATCACAACCAATGTTGAGCCTAAGTCTTATAACTCTTTCACTCAAGGTATTACATATACCTAATCCATATTAGATTCCCTTCATAATCCTATGTTTCCCATGTCTTTGTCACAACCTAACATTTATGTGGACTTGGAGGATGTTATTGCCCATGTCCCTAATGATAAACTAAAATAATTGGATAAAGACCTAAAAGGACATCAACAATTCTAAAGCACTAAATCTTTGGCTAGAGAAATATTCCCTCTTTTGGATAAACCTTAGGAAATTGGAAAACGATTCGTAAGGAATAGAAGTGTTATGTAGCCTAGCTCATATAGTGGATGCTAATATTCTTGTGGTAGCTAGTTGTTCTCAAGTTTTAATTAACAGTCAAAACCAATTATGAAAATAAGTTCCCTCCCCTACAACAATACCTTCTTTTCTCACCTTTACAACTATAGTCATAGCATTAGCAACGCAATATAGAAATGGTTTAAACTCAAGCTTAGGGATTTCTAGTGGGAACCCTTATAGGTTTTTTCACTTCACCTATAACATCACCATATTTTTCATCCCTCCTAAATGTGAAAAATAGCCTACAATTCATCCATACTAGCTCACCATACTTAACAAACTCTCAAAACATGTCACCAAACAATCCTATGATAAAGTATCTTTTATAAAACATGACATTGTTACAACATTTCAAATTTAAACCAAAATCAAACCAATGGTAAACCTCCAATATACCTCACATGTAGCCCATTGTTGTTTGCTATCTTAAATACACTTATACCATAGAACATCAAAATACCTCACTTTAAAAAGTACAATGGTAAGGGAGATCTTGTTACAAGGTGTGTGCCCTTGGTCTCCTTGTGTTGTGAAATGCAACTCTCAGGTTCATGACATGGCTTAACCGCCTCATGTGGATTCCTTAACTATGATGGTTGTATCAGGAATTAACAAGTAGATCTTTTGGCGCAATAGTAACTATTTGTGCAACAAATCCTAATAACCATGTGTTAACTTTTACCACCTTGTGTAACAACTTTGAAATTTTGAAGATGTGCTCTTAGTGAAACTCTTTCCTAGATCATTAAAGGATATGACATTGGATTGGTTTTTTTCATTACCAAACAACTCAATTACTTCCTTTACACAACTCATTAACTTGAGTTCCTCAAATATTTTCAAGCAAACATTGGTTGTCAATTTATGTTAACGGATTTAGTTCACTATAAAAAAGGACCCAAAGAGAATAATAGACTTTATAGGATGATACCAATCGCTTTATTCATAAATATCCTATAGTATTCTAGACATTGACATTCAAAGGGTGTTCATAAGAAATTTACAAACTAATTTAGTCTAGATAAGATATTGTTGATAAAATATCCATCTTTCACACACTTGTGTACGACCCTTCATGATTAGCAAATATCATTTAGTTAATATGAAGGTACACCTTCATCGACTCCTACTAGTCAATATGAAACTATTCCTCAAAAATTTACTAATCATTAAAAAAAATCATTAAGAGAAACACAAGTAGTTGTTGCAAATCCATCTCCATATAAATTTAGGCGAAGAGATACAACTAGTTACCACAAATACAACTCCATATTGAAGTCATAAAATAAATTCATAACTTGTAATGTATAAAAGAGTGCATCTTTAAATCATTAAAAAAAGCTTACATACACACAATAATCATAGATAAAGTCTTTTACAACTAAAAATACTCAATAATCCATCTCAAATCTACAATGACCAATATGAAATAAGAGAAGAACATTATGAAGGTTTACATTGTATTAGAACATTGTCACATAACTATATAGCTCCCATTATAATCATGCCAACAAGTGTGCCAAGATGGAACTCACAATTAGGTTTAAAGAATCCTTGGGTTTCTACATATTTATATTGAGACATTCAATTGCAAATATAAATCCTCTTAACTACCCTTCCTATGATTTACAAAGCACATTATTTTTTGTTATAGATTGGATTTCATAAAGTGATGTCCTGAGCCAACTTAAAACACATATAGTTAAGAAAATTCTCAAAGATTAACCTCTTGATCCTCTTCTATCTTTGCATGTATAATATTTCATTACATTAGTCAATTCCTAGGGTGAGGTCACAAGGGTAACTTACAATAAATGCATGGAATCCACCAAAATAGTCATCTTTATAAGAAATATCCCTTGGATATATTGATAAGTACCCTAGGGTAGAGAAAATGTCCATGTCCATGCCTAGATAGTTCATCATGCAATAACTTGTAGACCTAAAAATATGGGAGTTTGGTAATCGCATCTAGGTCACTTGAGCCTATTTCATCAGTAACACATGGCCTTACATATAAATCCATGTGCTAGAGGATTCCAATCGCACCTTATCTTGATTTTAATGTGTGTAAATATCCTTCACATTCCTTTGAGGGAATTAATGAAATTTTAAGACATGTAGGGGAGTAGCTAAGAAATACCACTCAAATGGTAGAAATTTAAGGTAGACTTGCAATTAGGGTTCACAAAGTTCACAAAAGGTTGAGAACTCTATAATTTAGAACTTGTAAGGATTTAAACTTGGGATATAACGTGCAAATTATAGAGGATGGTCGAAATTGTATAAGAAATATGCATAAAAATTAGAGGAATAAGGAAGCAAGGATGCAAGAGTTGTAAACATTCATGTGGGATTTTAAGTTTCACAGGGAACAAAGGAAGTAGGAAGCAAAACAATAGAGTAGGAAAGCAAGGATGCAAGAGTTACAAATATGCAAGTGGGGTCTAAATTTTTTCAAGGAATGAAGGAAGTAGAAAGTAAAATGGTAGAATGATAAAGTAGGATTTAGTATAGATGTAAGAGTTACAAAAATTAATGTGGGTTCCAAATTTATAAAAGGAACACAAGAATAAGAAAGAGGAATGATAAAGTAGGAAAGCACAATATAATATTTACAATCATGCATGTAGGTTCTAAAGTTTTCTAAGGAATAAATATAATAAACAAAATAGAAAAATAAAACAAGGAAGAAAGGGTACAAGAGTTACAAACTTGAACATTGGGTCCAACTTTTTGTAAGGAAGGAGGAAGAACATATAACTCAAGATGTAACTTATAAGAGTTGAAAAGTTTCTTAAAAATATTAGGTTTTACAAGGAACAAAAGAGGAAAGAAGCAAACTTGTTGAATTATAAATTTGTAAGCATGAAAACTACATATTTTTCCACAACATGCAAACTAAGCCAAAACACCCCAATCTTGGAAATTTTAGTAGTTGAAGATGACGCATAGAGTTAGATGGGTGTAAACAACAACTTTAAACATGGATTAATGAAGGTGACCCATTTACGAGTTCTTGGATTGGTAATATATTATGGGCCAAAAATAGGAACTTGGGGTAACATGTGCAAGTATGAAATGTAAAATTTGGGAGGGTGCCAACAATTAACATAGCGGCTTATTTACAAAGTTATATGTTTTTCGTAAAACATAGCAAGAAGTAGTAAGGTTTGTTTGAGGTTCCAAAATGTGTTGCACTAGCAAATTTATAATACAAAAAAGGGTTGCATTTTCCTCTTCTAATCTCCACAAGGTCATACAAAAGTGTAGCATCATAAATTGCCACCCTTGACAATTTCACCTTATGTTTGGTCCCCCCTTAAATTATTGGACCTAATTGAGTATTTAATTTCCTAAATTATGCATCTTATGGCCCATTTTTGACAATTTCCAAGGAATTGCAAGAGGGAATCAATTGCATTTAACTAATACATTTCCTTTGATACTAACTATCCTAGAAAATAGGTCTAGGACACTCACGCTTTGGGCATGAGTGTCCTATTTTCCCTCCAAATTGAAATATGTCTATTGTGGCAATTTAATATTTGAATTTCAAGTGTCTAAATTTGGCCATCGAGATTTCATTTTTTAGGAAATTGAATAAATGCCTATCAATACCTAGTTATTGCATCATTTCAAATCTAACAAGAAAAATATTGGAAAACTTATGATCAAGAGCACTATTAAGCAAGTCAAGAGTAGCATTTTAGAGCATTATTGCAGCAATTCAAGATCCTAAAATCATGTCAAATTCTATGTGAGTTTATGTGTGTTCATGTTGTCATTGTTTTGTGAAGGCTAACATTTTGTAGGTCTCCAAGCAATTCAAGCATTCAAGAAAATCTATCAAGAAATATCCAAGACTTTGAGGTGATGTGCATGACTTTAGTCCTTCAAGGAAGCTATTAAAGGGTGGTGAGTTGCAACACTTTGTGATTTTGTAATTCATTCCTATCCATTATCATTTCATCATTGGCATTGCCATTGTGGAAGTAGAAACACTAACATGGGGTTTGACTAAGGCAAGCCCCTAAAATGGCACAACATTACCTTTCTTTGTGAATGTGCAAATCTCAGGTTTGAAGAACATTGAAAGGATTTTGAAGACAAATTATTCATTATTACATTGAAGACCTACATCTTGTCAACCCACAAAAACTCAATTACAAAAATATATGGTAGTATTATGATAGATTTGCAGGTAGGAATCCAAAGCTCAAATTCGACATCAGAGGACCCTAAAAATAGATCCAAAAAATCATACAAGGACACTCATGCCCTAGGCATTTGTGTCCTCCATTTTCTACCCTAAATTTGAACCACAGGTGCAAAGTGTCCTGATCTGCTCATTTTTGTTGTTTGAATTTGTCGGCTTCGTATATTCTATATTTGCATCAAAGCAAGAAATTGCATTTCATCATTAGGACATTCTCATATTTGGTTAAGGGACCTATCAAGTTGTAAGTCAATCTCATTCCTTGTCCAAATCCATCGAACCCCCACTACCCATCAAATCTCTAATAAATGACTGAACACATTTTTAAAAAGTGCATAAATCCTAGGGTCAAATCTTAGGGGTTACCTTTTTCTATGTTTCAAAAAGTATTTATATGGACTTTGTAGGAGGAATTTCTATGAAAAGACATACACATGATTTTTTTTGTAGTACTTGATAGATTAAGTAAAATATGTTGTATAACACCTTCCAAAAAGGTTATCATAGATAAATAAGCTATTGAATTATTCTTTTCTCATATAATGTTGCATTTTGAACTTCTTAATTCAATTATTTTAGATAGAGATACAAGGTTTATTAAAAAATTTGGTTCCTCTTTGTGGAGTATAATGGATACAAGGCTAAAAAATAATATTGTTTTTCAATCACAAACACATGTCTAAATAGATGTGGTCAATAGGACTTGGTGTAACTCATTAGGGTATATAATAATGTGTGTCCTAAACCTTGCAATGAGTCACTTCCTTACATTCAACACTCTTATAGTAGGGTAATTCATTCTTATAAAAATAAATCACTTTTATGGCATGCTTGGGGTATTTGCCTTCAATTCCATTTTATGGAGCTTTTTGAGCATCAATTAGGACAAGATAATGTGGTGGCTAAAATTTTAAAAAAATTCAATGGGATTGAAAAATTCAAATCAAAGTAAAAGAGAAATTAAAAAGGACACAAAAAATGTATATGCAAATGCATGGCTAGTTTGGGTAAAGAAAGACTAGAATGTTAAGCCTCTAACATATGGATCCTTCACTATTTTGGAGGTTGTATGGGATAATGTATTCAAACATGATTTTCTTTACCTCATGATGATGCACTCAATTGTAAATTGAGTACTTGAAGCTTTATGAGCCCTATGTACATGAATAAGAACATGTGCTACCATTTTTAAAAGACATAGTTGTGGAAGGAAATTCCATATTCACAAAAGATGCGGCACTAGAAAAAATAAGGGAGACTAGGAATAGATTATAAGAGTCATGCAAGATAGGAATCAAGGATCAAAAGAAAGTCAAGACAATTTTTTTTCCAAGGAAAAAGTGGAGGAACTCATTCCTCACTTAGTATATCATTATCTTTTGTGAAATCAAAATTTTCTTGAGAAGAGAGATGTGATCCATATGGATCAAGTAAAATGTATTGAAACAATAAAATAAAATGAAGATAAAAAAAGATTAAGTTTAGTAAAAAATACAAGCAATTTTGTATTTTGATAAATTTACCAATTTTTATAGGCAATGAATATGAAATCACCCCAATGAAAAAGTAATCACTATAGCATAAACACATTCACTTCTCTATTCTTCAAGCAATGGATTCATCACTGTGCACTAGGCCAAGAATTTGAAAATAAAAGTTAACCTTTTGACATCTAGTATTTGAAGAGGTTTCTCCTTGGGCTTGGGAAAGAAACCTCCACAACTTCAAAAATATATAAAAGGAGGTTGATAGTATGTTTTCAACATCAAATGATTGTTTAAGTGTTGTAGCTTGTTTGATATTTCAATCACTAGTTTTTTTGAGAGACAAAAGAGTCTAGAGGGAAAATTCTATGTTGCAACCACTTATTGTATTACTTCCTAAGTTAATTTGGTTTCCCCTCACTAAGTTTTTAGGATAAAACATTGGTGTTTGTGAGTTGCTTCATTTACATTTGTGTAAGTTTGTTATTACAAGCTATGCATAATTTTATACTTCTTAAACTATTTCATTTCTTTCAAACAAGAAACAAGTAGAGTAAGTTCTTGTCATTCTCAAATTCAAGAAATTAAAGAGCTTGTGGATTTCATTCTCAATTACCTTGCCATGTGAATCACTTTCATTAATAGTATGTTCGTTGATGGTCTCCATAAGATACAATGAGCTTGTGGAGGGAATAAATGGATACATTCATTGTAAAAATTGAGTGTAATTGTGCAAGGGTTTGTAGATAGTTTGTTGAAGGGGGTTTTAAATGGGAAGAAGTGTTCCCATCAACCAGGCTTGATTTGAAGAGACAAGGCATCCACAAAAATGTGTGGAGCTTGTAGGGGGTCAATTGTAGTTAAATTAATCACAATTTAAGAGATGAACATGACAAAGGGGTAAGGAAAGCCTTGGGATGAGCACCAATCTAAGGGCTAGATTTCTCTAATGCTTTTTTCTTCATTAAAGGATAGTATTTGTTGCCAAGCAAGGGGCACACATTTAAGCTATCAATTGGAAGGATATAGATAGAGAAGGATTTGGAAGGGATCATTGTGAATAAAATAGTTGTCACAATAGTCATTCTAAGGGGTCATTGATAAAAAAGTACTATTAATCAATTAAATTAAAAATATTCAATAAAATATGATTAAATGTATATTTTGGAGGTAAAAAACTAAAAAAAACGTATTGATCATGTAATCTTACAATTTTTTAAAAATAAAAAATAATAATATGAGAGCTAGTCATTCAACTAGTGACCATTTTTACTAGTAAAAAAATGTAATGAATAGTCAATCAAATAACGTGATTAACATTCTTTACTTTCAACTCCTTACATATATTTTAGATAATGTAAAAAATATTATATTTTATTTCATTACATCAAATATGCCAATAAATGGGGTGGTGGGCCTAGCTCGATTGGCTAAAGCATCGTGTTGCAAGCAAGAGGCCACGAGGTCTAGTCTAATCTCTCCACCGTCCTCGTGATACTAAAGGACGTGTCATACCAGCATCACTGATCACATGAAAAAAGTTTACCAGATACACTACAATTTATAAGGGGCGGCTACCCAATTTTGATTCTTTATATATATATATATATATATATAAAACTTTTAGATACTTATAATTTGTACATTATATAAGCTTCCAAATGGTAGGCCGTCAGAAGTACGCTAGACCAAGTAGTAGCCCCCAATAGTTGTGGTTCCCGACAATTCAAGCCGGGAGAACTACGCTACATGTACCGAGTATAGTTTCCTGACGGTATGCCGGAAGTACGTCTTCTTCCTAGATTGGTATTACCTACCCGACTCGGTAGTAGAGAACAACCCACTCAGAAGCGGAGTTAGAATAGAAATTATTTTTTGGTGAGAAAAATCTTTAAAAATGTGACCTATTTTATCGGTGAGAAAAAAATTTAAAATGTGAATGGAATTTTTTATTTTTGAAAAAGTGAAGAACTTTATGATTAATAAACCTTCCCCAAAAGACCGCGTGGAATGGGCAAAGAAATAATTGAAGAAATGTCTTATCAAGTAAGAACAAAAGCATATGATCGTTGTCTAAGAAATTCCAAGAACTAGTCTTATCTCAACCGTAATGCCCACCAAATGTTAAAAGTGCTCACGCTTACAACATCCCAACAAGTTTTCGGAAAAGTTTGGCACCCCCTTTTCCCCATTTCAGCTATTCAATGGAATCTTTTCTTTGGATTACTATGTAGGTTTAATCCATAAAATTTACATTACCTTGTTTGTACGTGCTCATGAATATTTTCCCACTAAATATTGACTTGACATTTATGTACGTAGATCTACAACGTATATACGACTCTGACTAGAGGGCATTAAGTGTCTTAGTGATGAGGATTTGATTTCTTTATAATCTTATTGATTAAAATTAATCTAAGGTAGGTTAACACTTTTAGGTTCTTTACTTAAATATTAAATAATATAAAAATAATTTCATCTCTTTATTTTGATTTATTTTTGTATATTAATTTATTTTTATCTTGGATTTTTCTAGGTAATTATTATTATAGAATTTTGGTTTATTTCAATTTTCATTCAAAGTTTGTTTTTTAGTTTGGATTAGATTATATGACATGATTTGATTTGTGAATTAGGGGATGACGCAACATAGTCCATCTCATTCAAAATCATGTTGTCAAGCTCTCAAATCGATTTGTCTTGAATATAATCATTATCCTATTGATCCATGTGCCAAAAATTTCAAGTTGAGGACTATGCATTCCTAGGTCATTAGTAAAGTATATGGAAAGAGAGTATAGAAATCAAGTGTCATAATAATTCCTCTTAAGATATGTATTAGATTATGAATATTCTAAAGTTAAAGTCTACATTTAGATCAAACATCATTATATTGGACTTCTTTCATTTACATTGCTTGTGTGATGTGTTTTCAAAAAGCTATATCAAATTTTCAAACTATTGATTACAATCAAGACAGCTCTAAGTCTTGACCTCTCACCAAAACAACAAAATTCCATTGGAAAAACTAATCCACACAATATAACTCAATTTAAAACCAAAGTGCATGACCCATCCTCATCTACGATTGTAGTACTAATGCACACAATATAACTCAATTTAAAACCAAAGTGTGTGACCCATCCTCATCTACAATTGTAGTACTAATGCACACAATATATCTCAATTCAAAACCAAAGTGCATGACCCATCCTCATCTGCAATTGTACTACTAATGCACACAATATATCTCAATTTAAAACCAAAGTGTTTGACCCATCTTCATCTACAATTTACTATAGACATATATTCGTTCATTCATAACCCAATTTCATATTTTAATTACCTACTAGGCGAGAGGGCCCAGTAGTTGAGCATCCTAACTTCACGCTTCTCAAAATCTTACATGGAAATTTCAAGTCACTCCCAATTTTTTACAACTTACTTGACAAGTCCCCTACTTATAACTAAGGTTTTAAGGCCATATCATCAAATATGAAGCCACATCAACATGGTTTTTGTCGAGGTGTCTTGAAAGGACCCAAAAAAAGTGAGACTAATAGTTGTGCACTAAGTCATGTTTTACTGGTGTGTTGATGTGGTATCACACTTTGTTGCTTTTTAGATCTAAGGAATACATTCCATTCAATTATGGGTAGTCATCATCAACACTAACAACTTTGAAGTCACAACTATTGGTCCAATTGTGTTGAAAATATTGGACATTCCTCTCCCCTACACCACACGAAGAAAAAGATCTAAAAGGTGAAAATATCATTGAAAACAACAAAATACCTACCTCTTCTAAATGCTTTGATTCAGATAAAATGTTTATTATATTTTAATTTGTTTGGTATATGTAATCATATTGTTGTTAGACATTGATACGCAAGATGTGAAGTTAAGGTGCACAACTACTGGTGAATCCTGTCCGCTATAAAATTGAGAATAAAAAATATTTTCCCAAAAAAGTCTTCATGAGAAAAATTGGACGATTGTAGGGCTGACGTGGTGACCGTCAAAATTGAGACAGCGACGTATTAACTCTTTGAAAACGCTGTACTGGGTCTAAGTGAAACTAAGATATACGAGGTAATTGTAGTTATCGATAAATTTTAAAAAATAGAAATGTTTCTCTGGATTCGGAATTTCTTTGAGCTGGTTGCATGAGATTCGTAAAATATTACAATTGATCGTGAAGAACTGCACGAGACATGTGCAACAATAGGATTCCTTATCCGCAGACGGTCGCAACTTCGAATCCGGGCCGAGCCAGCTCATCGCTTAAAGCCATAACATGAAGAGCGACGTTCTATTGTTTCGCCCCAGGGATAGTCAGGTTCTGTGTGTGGGGCCTCACAAACAATTCCTCCTTCCGTCCGTGCCTACGGCTTTGCTTACAGAGCGCCGTATGTATTGGCACCCTTGGGGGCTCCACTACAAAAAGCACTCGGCGTCTGCGCTAGTCGGCACGCGGCAGGAAGATCGAACTCTTGACCTCTATATCTCTATCTATGCTCCTGTGACTTGACGACTGCGGAACTATAATTCAGATCTGGTGTAATCTTGTGTGCAAATGAAGCTTCGAGCGCGGCTCATGGAGATATTCTGAAGAATTCGGGTTCTGTGAGGGCGGGATGAGCGTACAGAGTTCAGAGCAGTGCTTTCCAGATGCTCCGTCTCTGGTACATCCTCAATCCAACCCCTGTTGCAGTGACTCCGGTGAGGATTCTCCTGAAGGACAAGAAAGCAAATCCACATGCCTCGTCAAATCCTCCTCTGTACGCCAATGTCTCGGGTTCGAATCCGAGGCAGGGGTTTCTTCTTCCTCAGATTACGATTTGCTGTACGAGACAATCGAGGGTTTGCAGAGCATGGAATGCAGTAAGTCGAAGAAGAAGGGGTTTAAAATGAAGCGGAAAATGTGCCGATCGGACTGCAACAAAAACGGCACTGAAAAGCGAAGAGCAAATGTCAGCGGAAGACGCCAGGTGTGTAACTGTGCAGCGAGCTTTGCCGCAGACTGCGCGGCCGTCTGCTGCTGCCCTTGCGCGCTTCTGCATCTTTTCATCCTCGCCTTTGTCAAAGCCCCTTCTGTTTTCGCCAGAAAAGCTTTATGTTTTGTGAAGAAAAAGGCTCGCAGTAAAAGAAAACTTGACCAGAAGAAAACAAATGATGATGACAGTGGGGACGATACTAGGGAAAAGTCTCGGTATTACACGCCTCCATGGTCTTGCACAGAATCGCCAGAGAGGCGCGACTCTTTGGACGGATCGCTCAGTCCTAAGTTGGACAGCCAGAAGATCTGGTCGGAGTTTTATGCAGCCGGTCACATGGGATTCGGGGGGCTCCCATTTGAATGGAACAAGGAACCCTAATAGAATACTCAGCCTCTCAAATTTGTTGCTTATTTATAAAGGCATGATTCTAATTCAATGTTGCTTCTGTAGGTGTCTTCCATCAGGTTTCTCTCAGTTTGTATTTCATTACAAATCCATTGATGTAAAGAGCCTGTGTATTTCATTGCAAAACCACACATTCAAAGAAATCAGGAGATTTGCAGTTTCCTTTTCAGCGGAACAAGAAATTGTTGTATGTTTTGATGATAATCCTGATGAGAATTGTGTCTGGCGATTTCTATGGCATTTTGTTAAGATTATTTTCATCTTTCAGATGTTATCGCAAAATACAGTCGAACAGTGTTCTTTTCAAAAGTAAGGATTTAGAGAGGTTTATGGAAAGAATATATTTATTCAGTCCAGGATTAGATTCGATAAGAGTTTGTGCTGGCCAGCTTATCGCCTTCAGCTATAATGTCTGCCGTAACACTGTAATATTTTGTAAACGTAGATTTTTCTTCTCTGCATTTATGGTAATATTTGTTTGCCTTCATAAGTCAAATGTTTTTTTTGAAAAAATTATCTATCAATTCTTTTCAATCTTATTTAATTATCTAATATAGTAAAGAGTTATATTGTTTGGGTTGCAAAATAATTATAAAATGGAGAGAGGAGAGAGATGTTACTTGCTGAGGATGTAGTTTGTTAGTGTGTCATATCAGACCAATTTCCAAATCATCAATCATATTTATATGGCAGGTGTCGTGCCTACGTGTGCTCTTACATTTATATTATATAAAAATAAGATTTTTATGTTTTGTTACAAAATAATAATTAATATTGAGCAATTACCAAGAATCTGATATATCTACTTCCTCAACTCTAGAACAATCGCGAGAGTATACTCGACATAGAAGTATTTTATGATTTACTTGGGTAATTAAGAATCAATTTTTATCTATTCATATGTTATGATTAGTGGTGTATAAAATTTTATGTTTTATAACGGTGTTTAAATAGGTATTATTTTATTTTATTTTTTGGAAAGTCATTTAGTTTAATTTTATATGAAATTGATAAAGATTGATTCAAAATTAAGTAACTGAGTGTTAATAAAAATATTGTTTAATTTGACACTTAAAATATTACTTGTTTGAAAAATGAATATGTTAAGGAGATATATAACAAATGATTCATAAGGCACAACATTTGTTGAAGGTTTGACATATATGATAGTTATTAAGAGAGTTTGATCTTGGGAAAATTCTATGGTTAAGCGTATTTGAGTCAAAAAAGTAGTAGGGTGGTTGACCTCTTTGGAAATTTCAATGCTTCACCCCTATGAACATCACCTAGATGTAATGAGTGCCAAGTACACCATTTGTGCTCATGAAAGATGTCTTCTTATGAATCACTTGTCATGATATATGGATTGATAAAAGTTGGTGGAATTTTGATAAAAACATCACTTAGACTACAATTTTGTAAAGAAAATAAACACTTTACATAAATTTGTCTAGATTAATTACATAAATGCAATCAACTTTGGTACAATTTAATCTAGATAATAATATTGAGACTTTAGAATTGAATGGAAATGAACATGAAAATTAAATAAAATGATAAAAGGGTTTGATTTTAAGATCAATAATTGATACATATTGTCAATTCAAATTTGAATCAATTCATCACTACCATGAAACTTTGTCATAATTAGATAAATATCTCAAATTTTTAATTGTCATAGAAAACGCTATGAATTGATATTAAGCCTTACAAGGTTAATCATGGTTGTCATGAATTTGAGCTATTGCATAGAATTAATTTGATATGTGTGGTAATGATATGATAGAATGTGTCTCTTACAAATTTCTCACATTCATCTCATAACATTTGATGATCATTAACAAAATTAAGTGCACAATGAGTATCTTAAAATACACATAGCAAAATGTTGTGCGAAAGGTGTACTAGGTCATGTATAATAGCTAATTGAAATGTGATTTTGGAATCTTAAGATTTAAAAAACATTTCTAAGATTGTTGTAATTGACTTAGATCAATTCTAAATTATAAATAAATGATAAATAAAATAAAATAATAATCTCAAAATAAATAAAAATATCTAAAATAAATATAAATGTGAATAAAATGATAATAAATAAAAATAAAATTATAAAATAAATGTAAGAGAAAAAAGGGGGATGACCCCGTAGTGCAACGATAGTTGCAAGGCAGTTGCATCACTACCACAGGAGTTCAAATCCCACAATTGATGGTGGGATGAACACTTGTTGGAGGACGAAGGATGGTGGATTGTGGACGGCGGGCATTGCAAATTCGATTGCGGGGTCAAGGCAATAGGAAGGTGCAATGGAGAATGGTGGATCAACGATCGGTGTTGGTGTATAGGCACCTGGAAGTCTGCAAAGGTTGGTGGGTCGACAACTATAGATTACGGTGGCTCAATGGCAGTGGTAGGCAGTTGTAGATGGCAAAGGTAGGGAGAAGTACGGTGGCAAAGGAGGTAGGGAGATGCATGGTGACAGGTGGAAGGAGGACGAGGTGCAGGGGTGAGCGGGAGGAGTGGAGGAGTGAGGAGTCGAGGAGTAAGGAGAAGGAGAGAAGGAAAAAGGAGAGTAGGAGGAAGAGGTAAGGAGCAAGGAGGACAGGAGATGGAGGAGGAGTGAAAATGGAGGAGCTAGAGGAGAGGAAGAGAGGAGGTAGAGGAGAGAAGGAAGAGAGTAGATGGAAGAGTCGAGAGTGGAGGTAGAAGAAAGGAGGCGAAAAGGAGAGAGGAGTAAGGAAGGGAGGAGGAGGGGAGAAGGAGATGAAGAAGAGGCAGAGAGGAGAGAAGGAGGTTGCGGGAGGATTGGAAGAAATAGTGGAGTGGTGGAGAAGGAGAAGGAGTGAGGAGGAGGGAAAAGAAGAAGAGCTACGGGAGGAGCGACGAAGCAAGGAGGAAGGATGAAGCAAGAAGGTGAGAAGGAGAGGAGCATAGGGGGAAGAGGAGAAGACTATCGGGGACGAGGTCCCCCAAATGTAGCCTCATTGTTGAAAACTCCAATCAAAAGCGATTAACGATCCAAAAAAAAATGTAAAAAAAAAAAAAAAGACTACCTACTTGTCAATATATTATTTTTTGGATAAATCATTTCAACCTTACAAGTTTAGAAATATTTGAAAAATATTTTATTATTTAAGGCAAACGATTTCTATCAATAGAACAGAAATCTATCTAAAAAATGATATGAATACAATCATTTCAACCTTACAAGTTTAGAAATATTTGAAAAATAACTTATTAGGCCTACTTATTATTTGAAGGCAGCTTCCTCTCGTTGAGTGGGGTGCAAGGTAAAAAAACTCATAATCACAAATGTACACGAAAGATATAGGTGTAATCTAAATAGCTCACTTTAGGTGATTATGTTTTGTTTTTACTATAATCCGTACGAGGTTGTCGATTTCGTGGTCATCATTTTGAAAGCAATAAATGAATTCGATATGTAGTAAGCAAATAGGCTACGTAGCATACGTATCCAACACTAGATTCAGATCCCTACAGCTGTACAGTAAAGATTTTTACCCATTGTGATTTTTTTTCGTTTTTCACCGCTGCTCTCTGTAATTCTTTTTTTTCGGCCTTAATATAATATAAAAAATTGTAAAGATGACTTAGTGTGCCAAATTCTTGTTAACTTGTAATGATGGTAAGTATATAAATATTCTTATTCAAAGCCACCTCACAATTATAACGACTTGAGCCAATTTAAAATAAACTTGAAATATTAAATATATATATAGAGTTTAGAATTAGTATGATGGCAATCTTAAGTGGCCAGCGAGTGCGCTTGGATGGGACAAAAGTTGTAAAATCATTCCTTTCTTGGTGAAAATTGTAAACGTGGTAAAATCTTGAAAGAGGAAAGAGATCCAACTACAATGGAGAGCACACCCCTTTATCCACCTCTTCAATTCCAAAATGCTTTATTTCACTATGCAAAAAGTTCTCAGAAGTTTGAGGTGGAAAATCTCTTTGCAATGGAAATTACAAAAAACTACTTAAGATGATGCTATAAAATAGTTTCCATAAAAAATTTCCTAGGGCAACATATGTAATAGTGTGTATTGTGCAATCACGATGTTGGAGAAACAAAATGTTACATCTCATTTTAGCGTATTATTTGGATTATGTTATTAATTGTGATATTAAAAACTTGAATGATGATCAATTCAAGTATAATTGGTTATCTAACATACATACTATAAATGCATGGGGCAAAGCAACATTTAAAGGGCAAGCGGCCTTTTTTGTTTCTATAGTTAGAGAATTAACCAAGGCTAGAAGTTCATACCTAAACGAGTGCATCCAAACAAACGAAGGTGAACTGAGGAGATGTATCAAAAAGTTGTTATGTTGTGGAGTGCATTAAAAATGTGTTTTGTGAAATAATACAAATATGTTTTAAAGATAACGTGAAAATGAAAATATGATTTCATGTTTTATATTTTAAAATAAAATTATGTTAATATGTTTACATTTATTGTGATATCAAATTTACTATCTTTTTGGGTTAATAAGGTAGATGCAGGAAAATATTTTCCCCTCGAAAGATGAGAGGGAGAGTATCACTAGAGAGAGGGTGGTAGATCCAAGGGAAAAGCCATGGTTGTTAGGAAACCGAGATCACACACACACACTTTGCACTAATAGTTTTTCATCTAATTGCAATATTTTTTCATGCTATAACCATGTTGAATTCAACTTTTATTAGCATCATGAATCTGCATTCTTGATCGGTGTGATAGATGTGTATTTGCATCAGTTATCTTCAAATGGCATTTGTGGAACTATTGTTACATCTTCCTTAAATAAATTTTAAGATTCTAAATTATATACATTATTCAATCAAAACACTCTTGATTCAAATGAGTGAGTATTTAAATAATTTTGAAGATATGAGTGTAATAATATAAACTCATACTAGTGTATATATATGTATATATATTGCTTAATTCATAGGTGTGTGTGTATTAGAGAATCTAACTATATATAATATAGGTGTATGTACTAATATTTTCTTAGAATAAAATTTGAATTAAATTCACAATCAAAGTTCAAGTGATAGCTAAGTTGGTAGCAATTAATAGCCAGTACCAAGGAGTAATGTGGAAATTGTGATGGCATTAATGTGGAAGTTAAAGTGGAGAGGATTGGAGACTTCTCCCAAAGTGTGAAAGTAAGGAAACAAAGAACATGAAGAGAAAAGAGTGGTAGATGGAATAAATTTGGAGATCATATAGAAAAATAAGGATGAAATGGATTAAAGGAGAGAGAAATATAAAAGAAGAAAACAAAAAGAGAGGGACAAAATGAGGGGAAGAGATAACAAAAGAGAGGAGAGCTTAACTTCGAAGTGAAGAATAGCATTTTGTTTTGGGAAAAACAAGTATGTATTATACAATACTTCCTTAAAAGATTCTCATAGAGCATGTTTTGCTTGAAATTAAAAAAGAAAGAAAGAAGAGAAACTTGGTTTCCTCTTTGTAGTTCTTGGTTATGGTTATTGAATTCTTATGGGTGTCCAATGATTTTGGGGTTTAACAATGGTGGCATATAAGACCCTAGTTAACACCATTACCTTGTTGTTAGTCATTTCGCCATGTGTTCATTTTGGGAATAATTAAAACATTTAATGTTTTCAATCTTTAGACTCTTTATATGTAAAGTTTAATATATTTGACCTTTCATCTTTGTGTAAACAATGGTATTAAATTTAATATTGTTGATCTTTCATCTATATGAAAACAAAGTTATTTAATGTAATATTGTTGGCCTTTCATCTCTATGTAAACAAAGGTAAGGAATGTAATATTGTTAGCCTTTTGTATTGCCTTGGAAATAGAGATAAAAGCATGATAGTTTCAGTTTATTTACTCTTGTAGAAATAGAAATTTCATTATATAAGAAATAGTCCCTAAAAACTTTGAGAAAATAGAGATACCAAAGCATAAAATCTCTTGGCATGTGCATAGAGGAAAAGATCTAGACATGTTATATGGATAGTGTTAGGATATTATTTTTCTAGTCTAAACAATGGCATAGTTGTGTAGGTATTGGGCTCTTCAATATTGTAAAAATGATGATATCAATGTTACTCTTTCCCTCTTGTAAACAAGGTGTTATTGTTAGTGAATCTAGGTATAGATAAGAGGCTAGGAAGAAGAATGATTTGATCTAATATTTATACCTATTCTTATGAAAATGAATAGGGATTAAACCCTTCAAGCCATGATATGATAGGTTATAAAACTAATGCTATGTTTTGAAGCACTCCAAAGTTAATGGATAAAACTCTTGACCTTATAAGTAGTCGGGAGTGATGGTTATATTAACAACGTCAATGTATTTGTAACTTGGCTGAGAAATCCTATGATGATCTTCTAAATTTGAATATGGCAATGATAGTATGA
>VDFB02287601.1:0-37346 GCA_007258455.2 Sequoia sempervirens
AAAACCCTTAATTTGGCCAAACTGCCCAATAACTTATTTAACACAGAGAGCAATGCCTTTCCATTACACATCAATAAGCCTAAGCTCCCAGATTTTTTCAGAAGGCAATATAAATACCAAATCACATGATGAAAACCCTCACTTTGATCAAACTGACCAAAAAAACCCAACAAAAAGAATAATACACAAGAGACTGAAAACACTCAAGAAATGCATTTCTTTAAACCCACTTTTCAAAATGGAAGTGCCCGATTCTATATAGCAATCAAATAACAATTGTATCTATATATGAAGTGAGTAAAATCGAATATGCAGCCACTATTTATTACCATTGCAGAGAGCTACACTGATCCAACAACTGTTGCACACATCTTTTATTATGGGTTAAGAGATTAGTGTACCTATCTTGGTTTTTGTTCTTTATGGCATAGATTTTATTCACCAGTCATGGAAATCAAGAAGCTCGGAATTTAGAGTGGTTTTTGGCAAAAAGTCAAGACTTCAAGTTAAAACTTTTTTTCTTGAATTCATGTATCCAACTAATTTCTGGGTCCCATTGTAGCATAGATTTTATACTCATGAGTCATCATCTAAATCAGGAGAGCCCATCTAAAGTCTATCTACAAACAATGTGGATATAGAAGTGGATTAAAAAAACTTGCCATTGCTATGAACTGCCAGATAACAAGATGCTAAAATGCAAGCTGCATTACTACTGGATAAAAATAAATCATACCCTGGCGAAGATAATAAGTTGAAACCAGCCATTAGTTTATATTTCATGGCGTTGCTTGAGACTGCTAGATCATAAAATGTAGAATTGCGGGCTGCATTAGGACTCAGTGATCAAAACAGAATCATACCTTAACCTAAAAACTTTATTGAAACATAGTATTTGATTTCAAAATAGGAATTCACTTAGAATTTCAATGTACAAATAAACAACTGAAATTGAGCATGAGAACATCTATTCTTGGTTGATGAACTATATACTAAATATTCCGATCATCATCATATTGTAATGCCTTAAATATTGTCTGTGCTTATCTTACAATAGAGGAATATATTTTGTAAATGTACGCACCAATCACCCATTTCAGAGCTGTTCAATATAACAAAACACAGAAATGTTTCATGTTGAATTCTTGTGTCAAAAAGGTGTAATTCAAAACAGCAACCTAGTTTGCTAGTATAGGCCGATTTCATAGAATTTCCAATACATAAGCTAACACCATAAGCCATCTTGGGGATAGTGATTCTCATTCTAATTACATTAAGACAAAAAGAAACATGCAAAACCAAATTGCTCAAGGACCATGCACAACATTCCCCATTTGAACTGTACTAATGTAATAATTAGCCATTACCAGTTTGTGGTGCACCCTCCTGAACCATATCTGCTGGAAGTGCTGCTGGGTCAAGCTCCCAACAATCTCTTGGTATATTCAGAGCATCATTCCCTTTAAGTCTGTGTGCTGGCACCTTATGTGAGAATCTCAGCATGTTTTTCTCTGTAACACTTTCAATCTCCATCCTTTGGAACAGAGTCTTGTATTTCCCCACCTTCACAAGAGGAACAACATCGATCCCAACCTCATTTACAGAATCGTTGAGAATCTCTACAAGGAGATATTTATGCCTGATTTCCTCAGGAGTGGATGCATCCCAATCCGGGGACCAGTCCCTATACAGAGCCCAAACATCTCCCCTTCTTGGCATAATTTTAACCCTTCCCTTGGATCTCTCCCACCTCACAATGTGAGAGAAAACATTGATGCTTTTGATAGTAATAGCATTTAGAAACTTGAAATCTCCACACCCCTTATAAAACCCTGCTTTGTGCCATTTAATAAGAGCGGGCTCGTTATTGAGCATTGAGTCAAGCCAAGTTATCTGCACCTTAAATGGATAAAAGGAACAAATCTTCCGTATCCGAGCATAAAACCGAGGCATTCCATCCTCATCATCATATGCAGCCCAAATCTGGTCCACCTCAAATGACTCTTCTGCTCTGTCTCCATCAAAATCATAAAAATCTGCATCTGGCACAGCCATCATCTTCTCCTTTATATCTCTCTTAGCTTTTCTTCTTACGCTATTAGCGTTGTTAGTTTCCCCCCTGTTCTCCTCCCCGCGAATTTTGCGGGGATTAACTTGATCAGGATACAGGGGCAGACCAACTGCGACCATCCCCTTCAGCTTTGTACTCAAGATTGTACATGAATTGCCCTGATAGGCGTCTGCCCTATCACTCTCCCTGCCAAAACCATCTTCCAGAATAACACAATCATCGTCGTCGCTGTCATCATCAGTACCATTGTTTTTTCTTTTGTTACCAGCACCGGACGCCATACCAAAGCCCTGATTAGGCCTCTGCTCAAAATCCTTCTCCAATTTGTCAAAGATTTGTTGCACAAACCTTGCAGTGGCCTCTGCAGAGGCAGCAACATAAACACTCTGGCCTGAGCATCTCTGGCTTTCTTTCTGAGACTCGTTACTGGATGGCCAATAGCCATGGACATTACCCCTGAAAGGCCTTCGCAATCCACTTCTCATCTTATCATACTGAGCCTTTCTAGTTTCATCAGAAAGAACTGTCCAAGCTTCTGCAACCAGCTTAAATGCTCGCTCAGCTCCTACACCACAGTTCTTATCAGGGTGCAGCAACAAAGCCAATTTCCTATACTGTTTCCTGATTACAGAGACTTGGGCATGAGTATCCACATCCAAAACCTTGTAATAATCAACCAATCCCTTGGGTTTTTGGCCAGGAGCAGCAGCCAGGTGGACATTCAGAACTGCTATGAATTGAGTGAGGCCTTCAAGAACAGGATATATATTCTGAGCTTTCAATGCCATCTTCCTGGCACCTTCCAAATCCTGGGCTTCAAATTTTTTCTCTGCAATTTCCTTGGCCTTTCTGGCCTCATCTTGATAGCAGTCCATTTGCAATGCCTGTACAACTATTCTTGGCTTCCAAGGCTGACGGGAGACGTATGAAGTAGCACAGAAAAACAATTGTTACTGCCCAGAAATAGTATGAAGAAATTTGGATCCCAACTTCTATCAATGTACATAATTTTCTCAGGTGGAATTAAAACGTGCAATGCACTCATTCGAAGGAGTGATGAGATTATTCCTGAGTTGTACAAGTGACTTAACAGTTAACCGTCATCTATATGGCATGCAATTTTATAATCATAAAAGGTCATTCGGTTTCTGTTAGAAAGCTCCTGAATCCTTTCGTCGGCTTAAAGATCATGAAATTGAGCCCATCCCAAAACTAAAACTAATCGCCAAATGATGTTATTCAATCATATATCTTAATGTAAGTTCATAATATTTAGTGCCTCGTAATCATTCAATCTTTGAGTAGGAAATAATGGCAGTAAACCTGATGTAAAAAACTGAAGAAACTGGCTAAAATATTGCAGAAAATAATGATTTTTCGATACTTCTGTGAATTATCACTCATTAGGATGCGTTGCATTCGGACAAATTATGTGAGAGTGGGATAATAGATGTTTCTCTACAAAAGACAGTATCTCTTTCACACATTTTAAAGAAAATTCTTAAAACATTAATATTTATGCTTAGAAAAATAGTTGTGACAGTATATTTTGCCCTTAAATAAAAAGGTAAAAATTGTTACTATTTTCTTTTTAAAATATTTCACTCAACAATAATATACATGAGTTAATCATCAGATGATATATAAAATTATTACAATTTGATAATATTAAATTATATGAAGTAATTTAAAATGTTTTCCTTTTCAATTAAATATTATAAATCAAAATAATAATTTCATTCAAAAATAATATATGTAATTATGTTACTTTTGATTTTAAATGTAATTTGATTATTTTATTTAACCTACTAAATAAGGACACATTTGTCGCTCAAACATGTTATATTATTCTCTTCAAGACCTATTTGACTCAATTCTCAATAAATTCACTTGCCTTAGACAAGATGTCAATTTTGATCATGTCCATTGATAAGATCATTGGCATAATGGCATTGGTTGCTTTCAAATTTTAAACTCATGCATTATGAATTTGACAATAGTGAGATTTGACTAACACCTATTGACATGGGGGCTAGAATTGAAAAATATGTTTCTAAGGTATGTTTTTAAAATCTTCATCTGAGGACATGTAAATCATCAGGTCATTGGAGCATTTTTAGGTAAAGAGCATACACTCTCTTCTCCCTTATGTGTACTTAGTCATTAGTCACCCTATATCAATCATCGACAATCACTTAAGTTCAACAAGCAACAATCAACATTCATCAACATACATTAGTGATTAGAAATCAATAATCAATGGTTGATTTAATAATGTTCACTATCAATATCACCACACATTGGCATTCATTACCTTCTCATTCATCTCTTTTAGTTTCATTGTTAACTTGATCCTAAGGCTTGACTAAAGTGCAAGGAAGTCTTGAATTTCAACCCTAAAATAACAAACCCCATGGTACTTCTTAGTATCACCATTATTTCTTTTACTTAAGGTATTAGCAAGTGAGCAATTTTTGCAAGTACTAAGGTTAAAACTTTGTACCAAATGGGATCACTAAAAAAAATAGGATTAAACCACTAGGAAGATGGGATCAATGTCATGGTTTTTATCCCTAACACTCAAGTTTTTAAGATCCAATTGTCTCAACCTCTAATCAATTCTATATTTTGTCTATAGGACACTATCCTAGCATGCTAATAGATAAAGTTGCATCACAAGGTATATAAACCCTAATCCCTTACAATTTTAATTTATCACACTTTCAATTATAGTCACATTTAGATTAATTTTAATGAATTAATCATGCTTATCTCAAATATCTAGGATGGTCACTTACATGTAAATAATTTATGTCATCAATTGACATAGATATCTTTGGAGACTCATTTTATTTCTCTCCATTTTTGTGAAACCATGACATCCACGCCTCACCTTCAGGATTAGATTGTCACATTGTGGATCCCCTTGTTATTTGTGATTCATTTATTCACCTTTCATTATATATTGTAAGGGTGAAAGTTCAACATTGTGTTGCACTTTTATAAAGGAAACAAACAATACCGATCTAACTTTTTAACTTGAATCACTAGATTGTGACATATATGTTTTAAATTTTGAAATGATGTAAACTAATACAATATAGATTTTGAAGTGTCTTTTATGTTTACATATTTTGATTTAAATTTAAAAATTATTTAAATGTAGATTTTTTATAAATTAACACTATAATTTAGTTATTTATAAAATGTTAAAAATTAGGTTAAGTGGGATGCTACTCTTTATATAGTAATTTTTTTCCTTCATTCTTTTTCGTATGTATAACTTGAAATTTTAATGCATGGATTTCTTTTTCAATGTATTAAATATATTTTTAAATAGATTTTAAAAATTTGCATACTAAAAACACGACTATTCCAATGGGACATCACTTTATTAATCTCTTCTCTAGTACATCATATTTATTTTTTAATAAACAATATCATTTCTTCTTGACAAGACAATCAACATTATGTTTCGGTGTTGATGACCTACTTTTAGTAAAAATTGAAAAAAATATAAACAATAATTAAATATTAAAAATTATATATTTAAAAACTACACTAATAGATCTACAAAATAATATTTTTTATGTTTCTCTAAAATGTTTACATGAGTAAGAGTTGTGAAAGCATCAAATTTTTGAACTTTTTTTTTTTGCTAAATTGACCCCAAAAGTGATGGTACATATATATCTAGTGGATGATTCTGTTTGGGAAAATTGTGGCTCATATCTAATTAGCTACTATGAATCCAACTAGCCATATTTTTTACCAAAATTGTCATTCAATTAGGACACTTAAATGTACTTTTGTTGATAAATTGGCCAAAAGTGTGATAGAACTTTGAACTTTTACATATAATTAAACCCTATCCTTGGCTTATTTCCATTCTCATAACAAAGATGTTCATGTGCTTTCATAGTTTGTTGTATCTCACTCTCTAATCCATAAGGACACCATCTACTTCTACCACATGGATGATGCTCCATGCTTTATGAATTTATTGGTTCATAATGCATATACTTTAACTCTTTCATAGAGCTTGCTGGCACCTTTCCTTTCATGTCAGAGGATTTCACTTCTTTTTTTCATGACATCTATGATGATTTTACTCCTCGGATGAAAACACAAAGGTCAATAATTTTAATATGATGTTAACTAATTATTTATGACATTTCCTATGTAGACTTTTTTAATTTATTTTTAATTTCTATTATATTTAGTTGATTTTGATGAAGTGTTCATAAGAAAATTAAGTTTTGTATTAAGTGCCTAATTTCACTTCTTTACTACATAATCAAGTAAAACTTTGTATTCTTTATCAAATGTAGACCTTAAACACCAATATCTATTTTTAACATATTTTTGTAATTTTAATTAATTTTTAATAGATAATAATTATAATTTAGACAAAAAATTCCCTTTAATAGCATATACATACACCCCAATTAAATTTTTTTTATTGAAATAAATATTTTAATATGAAGAGAATTTATTGATAATATTTTGTTGATACCATTCGCTATTTTCCCTAGTGTCTCAAATAAATGTCATTATTTTTTGTAACAAACCTATGTTGATTAAAAAATATATTAAATATTAAATTTTGTATTTTTAGAATCCTAACAAAAAGGGCTCTTTACCTAGTAAATTTTTATTTTTTAATAAATCGATTTGGGGTTTGCAATGGCAAGTTTAGTCTAATTAAATTGATTGATGTTGCTTGGAGGGAAATGAATGCCATATAAGGGATTTCAATCTCACCCCCCAAATAAAACATTGTCATACCTAATTTCCTTGATTCTAACTTGATCTATAAATAAAACATTGGCATTCTTTCTCAATCATAGATCTTTAACACCAATATCTAGTGTTAACATATTTTTATAATTTTTTAAGATAAATAATTATAATTTTGGGATATAAAATTCCCTTCAACACTACTATTTTTACATATATATCTAAATTGAAATTTAGTTTTTCATTGAAATAAGGATATTTATATGAAAAATGGAATTGTTTTTTAAGATTTTGTTCATATTATTTACAACTTCCTTTTATTTCTCAAATATATGTCATTAGTTTCTATATTATAAAAAAAACTATGCTAATTAGAATTATATATATAAATAAAATATATAACATATGTTAATGGGCTCTTCAATTTAAGACGACCCCTTGTTCAAAGGGGTATCATCAAATTCCTTCCACCACAACCTAGGAGTTATAAACTAAATTTCAATAAGGATTCTAAGGGAAACCTAGGCCCCTTAAGTTCAAGTTGTGTTATTAAAGACAACAAAGGAAAACTGATAGAAGCAACATCCAAGAGACTTTTATTGAGGATAAATAATGAAGCTAAAGCCTCTTCTATTTTTCTTGGAATTTAATTAGTCCAATCTTGTAAGTTTTATATGGTAGAAATAGAAGGGGATCAAATTGAAATAATCATCAGTAAATAGGAAGATACAATCAACAATGATCCTGCTCACTCAAAAAAATGAATATTATCCATTGTTATTGAGAAGGAAATAGAATTGTTGACTTCCTATCTTATGAAGGCATAGACATGAATGAAGATTTAATTTTTGGGTATGATTTAGAGTGTTGGCAAGGACTAGCAATGTGTGGGATGTCACCCATGAATCATTAATCCATGAGATTCCCCACTCAAGCATCATTGGGAATAAATAATTATTACATGGTATGAGGAAAAGGGGTATTTCAAATAATGTTTACACATATTTTTGCATGTCATATTTCTGAATTGAAGTATCCATTTCACATAACTCTCAATTTTTTTTGCATTGGTAAAATAGATTTCATAATCAAACTAATGGGGAGTAATGACAAATGGCTTTCCTAAAAAGCATTACTAACTCAAAACTAAGGTTTTCTCTTCTAAGATGTTGGGATTGAATATAAATTAAGGAAGTGTTTGGCTTGGATTATTTGGCATAAACAAAATGTGACCAAGCTAACTTAAAAATCTCATCCAAATTCATCTCAAATATCTTAGTGATTGCAAGTAGTAAGGAAATGGTAAGGAATTAGGCAAGATCTATATTTGGGAGAAACATCACAAAGACATTAATACTATGATTGAAAGTGCAAGTTCAATTGATAGAACCTCCCTACCCATTATTGGCAAAAAAATTGAGGCATAACTTCCATGGGGATGATGTAAGAAATTGAAGGATGGAGGTAGCATTGGCAAAAGAGGTGGTGTCAATCTAGGGTTTTCTCACTAGTAGAGTTGATTTATATAGCCTCGAGATGGTTATAAAGGACTTTCTAGCCCCATTCAAAAGAGTTGTAAAGCAAGAGCAACATTACCAAAGAGGCATAGGAATCATCCTTCATCATGTAGAGCTAATTAAGGGTTGAAATGGCACCCATAATTCAAGCTTCACCATGGAAGACAAAGAACGTGAAATGGCATAATACACTACAATCTACATCTCTATATTATAGGTGTTATAATAGTAATCTTGTGGTTTTATAGTAATCAAGACCATGATAGATGTATCATTTGTATAGCAATGGCATACAGTTCCAACTAGTTTTGTAAAAATATTTTAGGAAGATTTGTATAGAAAGTTACCAAAATGATAGGGCTAGAATTTCATGTAAAAACTATTTTTTATATGAAAGGAGAGAGCCCAAACTATCATTACAATTATATTATATATATATATAGGTAACCTAACAAACAAGACTATTTACCTATTAAAATTTCATCCTTATATGAATTTGTTTGATTGTAAAAATGAGGTCAAAACTGGCAAGTTTAGTCAATTCAAATTGGTCCATTTCATTTGAAGTGAAAAGAATGTCATATGAGGGGGTTATATACAACCCCTTTGATCTAACAAGGGTTCAATCCAATCCTTTACATGAATTCACATTAGAAAAAATTAAGAAAAAGCATATTATTAAAGGGGGAATTAGATTGAACCCCTTACCTTGTGGTGGTGAGAAAGAGACTCAATTGAACTGTAGTCAACCAAACACTCTCGTTGATCAAAACCCACATGTTTGTGCATGAATTTCACTCCACATTTTCACTTGTGACCCAAGAGAGGGACACATTATTATTCTTTGACCCATGACTAATTTATTTACTGATTTGACTTTGAGTACCTTTATTTCTTCTCATGGTATACCTAATGAGGACGTATATGATGATTGTTTCCCCTCACTTGATGTTTTTTCCTTGTGATGATTATATCTTTCAAGCAACTCATGAACCCCTTGATGTTTGTGATGCTTCATTGTGTGATGATAGTATAGTTGATGTTTTTAATGGACATATTATCTATGAACCAATATTGCATTCATCTAATGTTACATCTAAGGTTTATGTTTCACATGATGAGGTTATCACACATAATAATGATCATGCTTCTTCCTTATTCCTTGATGGTTTAAATATCTAATGAAAATTTTCATAATGCTTTCCTTTGATTTTTATGTCTTGTATTACTTGTCCCATTGCATTGTTACTGTGATCTTTCAATATCTCATGATTCTTTGTATATACCCCTTATAATGCATATATCATTAGAGATCTTATGATTTATGGCTTTAGGGGAGATACAAGTGCATATTTACATGTTAAATATTTTATTTTCTTAGATTATGTTACACACATGATGGTGCATTTCTAATGTATGCATTTGGATAAACTTTAAATAATGAGGCTTTACCATGATTTGATGTGTCCAGTTCTTCATATAGTCCATTCATTAATCTTGCTTGTTGTCTTTATTGAATACTTGGACAATTTTCCTTGAGTATACTTTTCTAGCAATTTCATCTTTTACCCATTGGTAGCCATTCATTAAGAATTCCATGGGTGCACTTATGCTTTTACAGAATACATGATTTGTAGATTTTGATAATGAGTCTCCTAATGCACATCATGCCATCTTTTGGGGATCATACTTAGAAGCATGATTATCAGTGTATTCCCTTATGAAATTGCATATCATGTCAATCAATGTTATCACTACATCTCATGAGAAACTTATCCAAGAAAAACCAAAAGCATTTAGAGACTTCACTAGATTGAAGGGTCCTCCCCATAATTGTTAAAGCAACTTTTGCAACAAAAATCCCTCACTTTAAATCCTAATGAACTAATGAATACATCTAAAGGTGTCCCATCAAATTTCAAAGTTAGATATTCGTGTGATTAATAGACACCTAAGAAAACTACAAGTGTATTACATTAAAGCATAACATTCAACATCGTATTTTAACAAACATGAATTAAAAATTAACTACATTGATGGCAAATGAAATAGAATTATAATGCCTCAACATGTAGAAATGAATAAAGAGGATCCTTTCCAACCCTACTCATGAGAAACATCACAAGTCCAGGGAATCTAGCACAACTCATGTCAATATTATACATTAAGACATTAAAGAACATGAATATAAAGGAATTTTCACATACAAGTGGGCATAAATGGCTCAATATGTGGTGATAGGTGCTCCAACAAAAGAAACACTTTTGAAACAAAGTCATCTAAAGGAACTCAAGATGAGACAAAAGTTGTAAATGATACAACTTAGACAAACATCATCATGATCGTGTTCAATGTGATAATGATAAAACATCACCTACAGACACATCAAAAACAAGAACATGCACATGAAATGCAAGAAACAACATCAATAGTATCATTTTTATATACAACTTCTGTTCATAAAGAGGAAATTCATGATCATGGTCCCCCTCCATCACCACATGTGCAACCATGGCATTTAAGAAGCTACTCTCATGGATGGATGTTGCATGCTTTCACTTTAAAGTTAAATGTGTTATCCTAACCTTGTCACTAGGGGTTTAAGGTGTCATTGCTCCTTTGTAGATTTTACATTCTCAAGCTTACTCTTCGTGGGGAAGGAGTGGGGGCAATAGTTGGGGTATCTTTCCAACACATTGGAAAATAGACAAGTGCATTTCACATATGCATTCTATACTCAACCCTACATTTATATAATGTATTCATTGTTTATGTATAAATTTCCAACACACAATTTTAGTTTTACATTCATGTTCATTTTAATCACATTCTTTTCTCCTTGATTTTTGTGTACTTCAAAATACAAATAATTCCTAAGGGGTATATCACCTACTGATTTTCTTATCAACTTCCCCTTGATTTATGTGTACTCCATAATACACAAAATTCCTAAGGGCTATATTATCTATTGATTTTATTATCAATTTATGTGTGGTCTCTTAGGTGACACATTTGTTTCTATGGATTAAATTCTCCAAAATTCAAAAACTTGACATTTTTAATCACAAATTATTTATTGTGTATTTCTACATTGGTATATGTGCACACACCAAAGTGAGGGAAAAACATAGAGAAGTACATATACTACCACTTTTTCGCTCTTGTTTTACATTACTTTTGGTCAATATCTTAGATGCACAATTCTAATGTGCAATTTCTCCATTTTGTTTCTCCCATTGACCCAAGAGCCATTTATTACTCAAGCATGCCACATTGCTCAATTCAAGAACCTATTTGACTCAATTTTGAATAGCTTACTCATCTTGAATAAGATCACAATTGTGAAACTACCCACTACACAATCATTGGTACAATAACATCAAACACTTCCAAATTTTGAATTCATATATTTTAAGACCAAAAATGCCAATATTTGACCATAACCCACAAACATGGGCACCAAAAATCCAAAATTGTGCATCTAAGGCCATATATTTAAGGGTACCATCCTAGGGCATTTGTACACCATGGAGTCATGAGATAGCCTTCACAAGAATAGCACATACTCTCTTCTCCTTTTGCAATTAGTCATTTGTCAATTATCCTTTGTCAAGCATCAACAATCACTCCAACAAATAAGAATCAAGGTTCGTTGTCAAGGCACATTCAAAGTACACTCTACAATCCAAGGCATTCACCAACTTACATCACCAAATCAATAATCAGCAATAAATTTAACAACATTCACTACCACCACACATTAGCATTCATTCCATCTAACCATTTTTTTCACTTTTATTGTTAACTCAACATTGAGGCTTGACTAGGTATAAATAAGCCTTGAACTCCAACTCTTGCATAGAAAACCCCACAATGCTCCTTAACACCGACACTATTATCCTTACTTCAAATGTCAACACACAAGCACTTTCTACATGGACCAAGAATCAAGGAGTTTGAACAAAATCTCAAAAATGATAAAATTATGCTATTGAGAAGAGAAGATCGTTGTCACAATTTTGTCATCAACACCCATTTTTCAACATTCCAATCAGTAATCTAGTTCCAATTTATTGTCTGCATCCTATCATCAAGTAAAATTGTATCACAAGGTACACAAAACTTAATCCCTTTTAATTTTAATTTAACATATATTTAATTATAGTGGGTTGACTTATTTCAGTTGAAAAATCATACTCAAATCGCCTATCTAAAGTGGTCACTTTCATATAATTGATATTTATTCAATTAAAACTCGAAATATTTTTAAGAGTCATTTTGTTTCCTTTCAATAATATAAACCATCTTTCACTTAGCCAAGAGAAAAAAGGTCTATATAGAAATAGAGTAATTTGTCCATTTTAGCTTTCACTATATTATTAAGAAAACATAACCAAGAATCATACATATATGTCCTCCAGGAAATGGTTTTACTAGACTCCCATGTGATGCTCAGGCCCACTATTCAGACTTCTAAAAAGTCAAGGATTTAGGCTTCCTATTTTAAATCCTTGTTTATTTAACAAGTACCCTATATAGCTGAGACTTCACAGCTAAACGTAATTACTTCCAGATTTCTCAAAATAAGCCAGATAAAGAATTTCATTAAATAGTGAATTAGAGGATGCACCATTGATTTTCTTTACATCAAAGATGAACCTAAATAAATGATAAAATGTACAAGGATTCAATGATAATGATCTGCCCTAACAGAATAACACAAAACAGGCAGTGAAACCTACAAATTTCATTCAATCATTCTGAATTTAGTAAGCAATGAGAAGCAGCACCTCTGGATTAGCATAGTACAATGAATTCAATTGCAAAATGTACAATGATTGGATGTTATCCCAGCAACTTTTAGTGATTTTTTTGCAATGCTTTGCCAACTTTCCTATCCTCAAAAAGAGGATGGTATCTTCGTGACTGGAGAGCAATTGGTTTGTGGATTCACTTGAACAATTGAGACCTAAGTCCAGCCCTCAGGGATGTCTGAAATGGGCCTGTTAGTAATCTTCTGGATATTAATACAGCATTGATGTCCACCATTAAATATACAAAAGAGGATGATGCAAATATAAGAATAAGAGACTAAAAGTAAAACAACTGCACAAGAGAAGAATACCCTTACAAAAAATGACTAAAATTCAAATGCTAGGTCCCAACATTCAAGAATGGCAGCTGATTCAATCATCATCTGCACAAAGAAAACTGGATGCAGATTATGTTCTGCACCTGTGCAACATTTCGTAAGTGTTTCACAATTGATCAAAGCTTGGTGGGTCCCCACGGACAATCTGACAGCACAAGCTTCATGTGATTATTATAAATTTTATTGTTGTATTTACAACATGATTTCTTGGTTACTTGGATAATGAAAATCGCCCAAACAGAATCAGACTACACCAATCATCCATTAACCAATAACAAAACTGTATTTGTATGTTTGTGTCAATAACCCCTTCTTAATCATTATAAGTTAAAACAATCATAAACTGCCAATCGTTTATGATTTGGAGTTTTCTTCACTGAGACTCTTCAGGCTCTTGACAAATTCATCTAGCTCTATAACTGTAATATCATCCCCATCTTGTGTTGCCACCAAAACAGAGCTCACAACTCCTGTCAGAAGACCTACAAAACATGGAATCAGGTTATATTACATGCAGTTGCCAACAGAAAATTACTTATAATTTATGAATGGATTTCCATAGAAAGCAAATTTACCATTTTCAATGACACCAGGTATCAAGTTTATTTTTTCCTCTAAGCTAGCAGGATCTTTTATACCTTCAGGAAAACTGCAAATCAACAATGGAAATATCAAATAAGTGCATAGTTTTAACATTAAGGAAATACCAAATGCCATTCAACAAACTAATAAGCAGAAGAGAATTCAATACATATAAAACCAACATTCAGTTTAACTATATTTGGATACTCCTAGCCCCGAGGAATTAAGTCCCATCCCTAGATTTTTATTACATAATGATTTACACTGAACATTCATAAATAGACATACATGACCATACATAACTGTAAATTTGAAGAAAGTTTGGGCAAAGGCAGAAAATCTTGAATAAAAACTAATCATCTAATAACACATGCATGGAATTTTTACCAAAAAAATGCTTAAATTCTTGAATGATATACTAGAACAATAGATTGCATACTCAGTGAGTTGCCGAGTACTCGCCATTGATTTTCACCCATGTTTTTTATCAGTGTTTACTCCCAAGTTATTTTTCCGAGTTTTTTAAAATCCTGCCAAGCTTTTGGCAAGTGCTCACCAAGACTCGCCAAAAAATCAGCGAGTTTTTCCACTTAACTCGGCAAAATTTCAAAATTGACGAAAAAACCATGGGTCAGACACTACAAAAACTATGTTTTTTGGTTTTATAAGCATTGGTTTTTGCCTTTTAAAACATATGAAAATGGTGTTCACCATGAAGATTTGCAGCTATATTTTGCATTAATTTTTTTATTTTTTTTCAAAAAATAATGATTTTTTCAGAAATTTAAATGTTTTTTAAGGTGCTGATTTTTTCCTGAGTACTCTCCAAGTCAATTTTTTTTGGCTTTCCAAGTACTCTCCGAGTCCAAGTTTGCGAACTATGACTAGAATTGAGTAAATGATAACAAGAAAAGACTACATCCTGTCAACTAGATTAAAATTTAATACAAAGCAAAATATTATTAAAAATAAGCTTAGAAGCCTGGATTCAGCTAGGAAACTTTCTCTATAATTCCAAAAGACTAACAGCTTATTTTTTATATGACAGAAATCTATGTTTCTAGAAACACGACTCGAGACAACAACAGAAATGTGATGGTATACAAGGTTGGAGTATTATGAAAGGAAACAGTCAAATGGAAAAAAAAAAATACCTTCAGATAGTTCCCAATTTATTAAATACTTTAATGTAGACGAATGTCTCTGCTAGAATTCCAAAGCATCAATAAGACCAATAAACATGATTTCATTATATTAACATTTTGTCATAGTTTATTATACGAATGCATGTAGTCTTATGATTGTTCGCTTTACATCTCCCTGTATGAACTGGTCAGATTTTCTCAGGGAATTCAAGGCAGTACTATCTAGACATTACACAAACTATTATGGCTAGAGATTGACATCAGCCATTGATCTTTCTTTCACTCATTAATTAGGATCTAGCTGTATGCGCAATCAACTCCATAGGAATGTGTTTACAGATTAGTAATAAGCACAATCAATAGAATCCATGTTGTCTTCAAATATTGAATGCATATAAGAATTTTAAAAATCAAGAAGCAAAACCATACAATGCGCCAATGATGTAAGTCTCAACATTTTACAGTTTCAAACAAACAGTATTTAAATAATTCTGGACAATTTCCCAAGGTCTGTAATTACATCTTTCCTCAAGCATTCCGAATGGAACTACAGAATTGTTAGTTCTGTCTAAAATAGACATTAGCACATTAGCAACACAAACCTTGGTTGTGTTGTGAAAATTGAACTCCATAAAATCAAAGGTGTTAATCTAAAACAAAATAAAAATACAAATCACATATTTTGCATAACCAAGAGAGCAACACCTAACCTCCTCCAAGACTGACAAGCTTTCGAAGAACAGGCGATTGTTGAGGAATAACTTCAACCTAGAAAGGGTAAACAATTCCAATGTCTCATTCATCGTTGGTTTAACTCATTCAAATAGATTCACCAATCTACAAACTACTCTGAAATTATTAAATTATGTTGAAACAGGGTTTCTCTATAAGGTATCTGACTCAATTGTTTTTTGGAACAGAGTAAAATGAAAGGGCAATCTTCTTTCAGCATGTCCCTAAACTCATGACAAGATTAAAACTCACATCCTCTTTAAATGAAAGCTGCCACATCCATGAATGAGATAGCTTTTAAACTCTTTCACAAAGTGCCTGGAGATAGGCCAATTTACGAATTAAATTTGGAAAAAAAAAATATTTAAAAATGATATATTGAACAGTTTTTGCATTTCATATTTATGTTCTTATTTTTGTGTGTTGTAGGCATGTTTTAACCATTATCACTTCCTCAAATTATTTGATCTTTGTCTAAATTGTACCATTTACAAGCATATCTCATCTTGAGTAAGTTTGTGACTCAGTTTCAAATTTTTTTTTTATTATCCCTATGCAATAATTGAGAGAACACATGAGTTGTAAAAAAAATTCAGATATTACTTCTTTTGTTTAAACTGAATAAGACAGACACAATGCTTTGATTCCTCCACTAAGATACACATCATGAGTAGGGTTGGAAGGACCTTTAAAATTGACCAAGTGAACATATAAATCTATATCATTTACCAAAATGTAGTTGATTTTCTAAGTTAATGTTTTTTAAAATACATTTGAATTTTATTTTAATGTCTATAATTGGTTTTCTTAATGTCATTAATTTCTCCAAATTAATTGTAAGAAAAAAATGCCATGTGCTTTGGAAAATTCAAGTCATTAGAATTAAATGTTGGAATTTTTGTTTCAGAATTGCTTTTAAATTATGCACACACTTCTCAATGAAGTCAAAAATTGCTTTTGCTGACAAGGGACATAAAAAAATTGATTTGATCCATGAATTTGCCTTTCAAAAATGTAGTTTCAGAGGGAGGTAAATATTGGAGCAATCAATAAATAACAGTATGACATTATTGCATACCACTCATTATCAAAATCTAGCTTGCTCGATTGAATAAGTGATTGGGAGTGAGGGAACCTGACATCTTATGGAAAATACAATGTCAATCTATCCAAATAGTATCAAGTTTCTTTCAAGCACAAATAGTTGGAACGGTTAATCCTCCACCAAGGTTTTGCAGGTAAGCCAAGGGTGAAGAAAGAGGATGTTACAAGCTCTATATGTAGACCTAGTGGTAGAGAGAAAAATATTGATCATGATTTTGGCAAAGGACCTTTTTCTATGATGTATCTAATATACTTACTAATCCTCACGGATAATTAGAGAAACCTTTTGCTTGTATGAGTCCCACCTAGGTCTTTTGTGAGACCTGATTTTTATATTTATGTATTTGGCATTAAATAAGCACATATTTCTTGCACCATGAATATCTCAAACAATGCTTCTCCTCCCAGTATTAATATTCTAGCCACTGGAGACTGGTGAAAAGAATCCTTCACACCACCCATTCAATTGGGCATATGTAGTCCCACTCTAATTCAGGACCAACTGTGAATTCAAGTTATTGGTGCTTTTTCACCTATTGCCCAACCAAAGTCCTGTTTAGCTTGGATTACTTTATTTCATCAATTAATCATTTTATTGTAGTGTTTTTACCTTTTGTGCCAATTAGGAAATTTGGCATGAGCAAGTTTAAATACAATCATACAAAACCACATTACTACAACATGGTACCCTGCTTGGATCAAATTCCCTTAATGTAAGAATCCCTTTCTTTCACTTTCACAACATGTTCACAAGAGAATTCTATCAATGTAGATTTTGTAACAAGATTAATTTAACAATTCACCAAGGAAGAGATCCCATTATCACTCTGTCAAAGGTAAGTTGTGATAAGGTCTCAAGCATCCAACATAACATGAGCTGGCAAATGACTCCTTTTAGTGAAGAAGTAGCATTCATCAGATCCAAGTCTTCTCCCAAGCACATAAACCACTGATTCTTGCACATTATCTATTAGTAATTCAAGGTACATCAAGAATTGGCTGGCCAATTCTTCATGGCCTACTTCATGTGATCAGATTGAAAGTGTTACCACACATTTTCAAGATCATTTGGTTGTTCATACCCTTCATTCTATTCAATTGTGAATCCCATTTTGGTAGATATGAACCACCTAAGAAATTCTACACTAGAGCATTACTCAATCCAATCAGTTGTGTCCCTCACTCATGAGAAGTGATTTTTAAAGAACCACATCAAGTCAATTCCTAAACATGAAATGTGTGAGAGAAGATGAGTCAGCTTTTTTTAGAATCCATTATTGAAATTGATGTTTAAGCTACTTCCTAGGTTGAGGTGGGAAGGCAAATGTTGATCATACCCCCTTTGAACTAGGGGCCGTCTTAGAAGTTGAAGTAAGTCAGACCAGAATTTAACATGATTTCAGAGTAATTTTATTTGGTATTATTAATGTCATTAATTAGCATAGTTTTTTTTATAGAAACTAAATGATCACTACTTTGAAGATTAAGAGGGAAATTGTAAAATTGATTTTCAATGAGTCTAGTAAGCAATAAATTTCATTTGTTCATAGAAAATTGATCCTTCATTTGCAGATGAAAAAATTTCAAATTTCAATTTGGATATAAGCTTTGTAAAATAGGGAAGTAAATCGGGCAATTTGTTATGAGTATCAAAATGTATTAATTAATTATCTAGATATATAAGATTTTTAAAATATGTGTAACTTTTTTTCATTGGTGCTTTAAAGCATCTAGCATACCCCTAGAGCTGCCAATGTTTTATTTAATAGATCAATGTTAGAATCATAGGATAAGTTGGGAATTTACATCTAATGTTAGCTTAGTGTTATAGGACAAGTATAGAATTCAAGGAAATTCAGAGTTCACTTAATAACAATTTGTTGGGCATGTCTTCAGCATTGATCCAAGTCCCTCTAATATGGGCCACTTCCATTTCCATCTCCAATGCAACATCAATCAATTTTAATTAGAGATAAACTTGGTTTGCTAAAATGAAATCGATTTCAAAGAAAAGATAGGAATCCTACCTGATCGTAGATATGCCTAGTTTTTTAGTTAGGATCTCAATAAAAAATACTAGAAATTTAATATTTTGAGCATCATAGTAGATTTTTTAATCAATCTTTCTTCTATACCCCTATGCTCATTCTCAATTTATTGTCTTGATTAGTTTCATTTCCTGGGTCATTTAGTTAAATAGCACACTGCACCCATCTTCTTTCCAAGCTTTTTCTTGGTGGTGAACCCCTTTTTTGTCTTCAATTACACCCCAAGGACACCCTATTACAAATCTCTTCTTCTAATTACATCCTTATATTGAGATCCCTACGGTTTCCTTTAAAAACATAAGTGAAATAGGTGGAGGATCAATCCCCCTTTAGTTCAATCTCCCAAAAGATAGAAGACTATTTTCTAGGTTTCGCATGTCAATTAACCAATATGTTGAAAATATCTTTATGCTAAAGAGGGGTAAAATATTTTCAATTTCAACTCCCCTGATTCATACTTTCTTCTAGTTACCAGAGGATCCATCTACACTAGGAAGAGATACAAATTCATTCTTTACTTCACTATATTCCTTATACTTCCATTTCTTGGTCATTTCCTTCTCTTGTTGATCAATTTCAATATTCTTTTGAGGAGCAGAAGATCTTGCATTATTTTCCTTGCAAATCCTTACAATGTGTCTTGGTTTATGGAAATAATAGTAGGTGATACTAGGTTGTGGAGCATAATCACTTCTTCTCACATTAGATCTATAATTAGTAGCTCTATGACCAACTTTTTTAAATGTGTAGTAGTAACCATAGAAGGAATGCAGCCATTGCATTATTCTTACTCACAAAACTATTCCTCATCGCTTTACTTCTACATTCATCAGCCTTATGACCAAACTTGTTGCAAGAATAGCATTGGCCATTAAAGAATTGAGAACTCATAGCATTATACCTTAGAGGCCTAAATAACTTTTGACTTATCTTGCTTCTGTATTCAACAACCTTGTGCCCAAAATTATTGCAAGAATAATACTAACCTTGAAATTATTGATCAAACCTAGTAGGGGCATGTTGTCTAGCTAGACCTCTGAATATTCTTTGTATTTCGACAAGAATGAATCCACCTTCTTTCTTATTGTCTTGATTTTTCTTTTCATCTCTAGGGGATGTCTTCTTAGGTTATTTAGTGCAAGCTTTCCCCTCCTTTGTTTCATACTTTCCCTATACTTTGAAATTCTCAAATAGGTTTGTATAAGCACTGGTAGATGTAATTTTAACTTTTTCAAAACCAAGACTAGATTTTTCTTTTGATGTATTTTGAGATTTGATCAACTCATCAATAATTTCAAAACCTCCTTTTAGTTTTAAACCCTTGTCAATTTATTCTTTTTTTTCTAGTTCTTTTATCATAGTGACAATCTCTTGGAGTCAAGTATTGACCATTTAGTTGTTTTATCATTAAGCTTGGTATTCAATAAATATTCAATCATCTTGCCTTCTTCAATCATAACTTTCAAATTAGAGATCACATCTTCTACCTCCTTGAGTTTAATCTCACATCATTTACCTCCTCCTACTTGAGATTTTAGTTTGCCAATTTATTCTTTTGATTCTCTAGCTTGTGCCTTCAATTTGGAAATTGTCTCTTTTGATCTTTCAAGCATGCTCTCATATTTCTAATTTAGTGCTCTTTCTTCATATAAATCTTCAAGAGAAAATTGGAGTTTCCTTCAAAATCTACTTCACATCATCTGGATTGATGTCCCAACCTTCAGGTACCATCAACTCTAGATCTAGTTTAGGAGAAAATATATCGTTAAACCTTGCTTTAGAACCCATTTGTTCAAGAGTAGGATCTTCCTTAGTTGTTAGGCTACTCAAAGGAACTTGGCTCTAATACCAATTGTTGAACACACCAAAATGGTAAGAGGGGGCCAAATCAGCATACACTAAAACTTAAACTATTCCATTTGTAAATTAAACATGAAATCACTAAAACTAGAAGAAGAATAGGAAGGAAAACATGCACCATACATGGATACCAATTTTTTAATGTGGAAAACCCAATGAGGGAAAAACAATGGTGAGAGTTAACTCGCAATAAATGAACAAGTATTATAATATTATTTTAAGGACCGTTGCCTAAGGAAGCATACTACTCCATATAGGAATTGTGCGATGAGGCACACAACCCCAATGAAAGATACAAAAACATTCACTATCTCAAAGCAGGATACAAGAAGATTACAATGAAAACATGAACATTATCTACTATAAAAGAAGCATCTAACATATATGTTGAAGGTGTAGTCCCTTCTTCGCACAATTATTCCATCATACTAACTTTGCACACTTCATACTCAATTCACAACTAATTCATTTCCAAACTCTTCATAAATTATTTTGTCTTCTATAAGTACCCTCCACAACAACTCAAATCTCCAATTAGGTCAACTCAAAAAGGACCTATAAGATGAAACATGTGATACTGCATAGGTAGGCTCCAAAAATATACATTATGAAGTGAAATAAGTTGTGGATCACAACACACAACATAACGAGGCCCAAATACATCACAATACATCCTCCAAAGCAAAATTAATTAATCAAGAACAATCACAAATGAAAGAAACTAGAATGTTGGCCCAAACAGCATCAACACCACCAAAAATTACCAATTGTTTAGCTTTACACCACTAGGAACAAGCCAAAAACATCATACATACAAAGATGTGAACAATGTAGATAATCAACATCATCCTTACAACATCATTATGTGTTAGGAAAATGAAGAAACCCACTAACAAACAAGAACTGGCTATGACACATCAACACTTAGGATATTATACTATGGTTCACCAAAACATATGAAAAACAGATGGATGAACCCATACACCTCTCTGAACATATCCCCAAGTATTCACAACCATATCTATCTCTCTGGAGGAATACGAGCATTCTAGTATAATTTTGAGACACATAAATTTGCTTTAGTGCAATCCAAATAACAGTCACAACTAACTCTTGTTGTAGAAATATTTATGAAATTATGAAATCTTGGAAATAACCTCTTTTCTAATTACCAAACTTAACTCTAGAATCATACAACTAGATCATGCAATGTGGAGGAATGTAGACCAAAAAACATGGTCACTAACTTACAAAAATATGTTCATTCATGCATTTTTTTGGAGCTAGCATTGTGATGTAGGTTTCAAGATCTAATCTAAGAATTCAAGTAAAAGATTCAGCCAAGCATTCAAAGCATTATTTCAAGCATCAAGATCCACATCCATTGAAGCCATTTCATGTAAGTTACAGATCTCCAATCAAAGGTTTATACAAGGGTTTGTTGAGTGGTAACATAGCATTGTTCATTCATCATTCCTTCTTTCATGCTTTATTACAATTCAAGGTTTAATTACATAAATGGGGTTTGACCAAGGAAACCCCCATTCACCAAAAATGAGCAATATTTCCCTCTCTTTTTTTGTTGCATATCTTAGGTTGAAGAAGGACTGAAGATCTCTTGAAGTGAAAGATTGAAAAAAAATTCAAAGTTGCAAAAGTTGTCAAATTTGTTGTCAAATCATGGAACATCGCCTATAGATCTGATTTCTAACTTTTCAACACTAAAACCTAAAAAAAATAGAAATTATAGATCAATATCAAAGGCTCCCAAAAATTTGATTGAAAATTTTGACGAAAGACCCATTTGCCCATGGGAAATGAGTCCCTAACAGCCTCTCGAAACTAACTTTTGGTGATTGGTAAACATCATTCTTCCCTTCTCAGATCTGTAATAATTTTTCTATTTCTATCAATATTGAGCTTTAAATTTTTGTTGCAATTTTGAATTGGCATAATTAGGTCGATTTTCTATTTTTTAGTTTTTCTCCAAAAAGTGTTGTTTAGGCTAAAACCCCCATCCTCAAGCATAAGGAAACCAATAGATTCTCACATTGAGTTGATTCGCCTAAGGGTGGTTAGTCAATTCTTTGTGGGGATCTCATTTCCTAATGAAAAAAGGAAGATAGGTCCATCATATCCCAATTATCCTTCATTATATATCGGTAAACCTATTTTTCTATGTTTCATTATCATGGTGAACCTAAGTATTTGAACATTCTAATTTCTAATTTGGGGTGCATTCAAACCCTAGATCTAGGATTTGAATTAATTTATTTCTTTTAGGATTTCTAAATTTGGCATAAAGTTGCATTACATTTTAGGTGTAAACTTGTATTTTGCATTCATTTTAAATCTAAAAATTCAACAAAAATTGCATAACGTTAGATTGATTTTGCATAGTATTTACATAATAGCATACTTTCAATCACTTAAATCAGAAAATTGGATCAAAATTGTTTTTTAAAATAGGTCATTTTTTTTGTCATTTAGCATCATTTTATACTTGCATTTTACTCTAATTTTCCAGAATTTTGAAACTATAAGTACCAATTTGTAACCTAGAATAGAGAACACACAAAACAACTCAAAAATTGTATTTTTCATTTTAAAAAACCTTTTAAGAGATCTATTCACCCATGGGTGAACGATTCCTTTAGGGCCCATAAAAACTAACTTTTTTATATTTTTTGTGGCGTTCTACACTTCCCAAATCTGCTAGTAACCCACTATTTCAGTTTGGAATTTTTTTCAAGAATCTATGTTTTAAGCATTGGATTTAAATCATTAGTTTAGTGTAACCATTTTAAATCATTCCAAAATTATTTTAGTATTGAAAATCATCAAATCTATAGGACAATTGTTAATATTTTTGGAGCATTGCATAAGCTGGATAGATTACTTTTCACACAATGTTATTATCTTTCCTTTCCAAGAATGCCAAGAAAAATCTCATTAATAAGTATGTTAGTCATTCTTCCAACATCTTCCCTAGTTATTAGAGTCTCTTAGTGCAAGAAAATGAATTGGCACATCCCTTAATACCACATTGCCTATCCTTCACCCATCCCCTAATATCTCTCCAACTCATGAGAATACTTTAGTGAAAGAGGATAAAATCATAGAAAATCATGACAATCACAATTGTTCTTCTCCTAATATCTCTTCTAGTTGTGAAGAAGATATTTTGGTGCTAGAAGATACACTCATTGAGATTCATCAGAATATTGTTTCTCCCTCTCCTAATGTTTCTCCCATTTGGGAAGTTATAATTTAACAAAAGCATCCAATCATTGATAAGCAAGAAAATCATACTTGTTCTTCTCTTAATGCCTCCCCTATTTGTGATGAAGTTACCTTACAAAATCTAACCATGGAATGTGATCAACATCTTGTTTGCTCCTCTCTTAAAAACTCTTCTACTAGGGTAGATATCATGGTGCAAGAGAATGATAGAATTGATGCATGTATTTCAAACAATAGTAATGTGGCTTCATTAGATGAAGATGATAAGGTAACATTAGACTTTCCTTTGCTAAAAGATAATCAAAATAAGGATATGTCTATTGAGGTTCTAAATAATCTCCCTTGATTCTTAGACCTCCTAAAATTCCTCTAATTATTGGAACTCCCAAGTCATCTCCTAAGCCACTTCTTACATTTACCCACCCTCACATCAACCTCAAGTTCAAAACAAATTCATCCTTATCTTAGAGCCACCTAAAAAGAAACCATTATCCCCAAGAGATATCTATAATTTTACAATGCAACTTAATAGTAACAATGCTTCACAGCAACCAAGTTACAATACTGTTTCTCACACATATAATACAAGTAACAATAGGCAACCACAACCTACTCTTGTTTCATTACCATTGGCTCAATCTATCTTGCCTAGCACTCCTCATTTACCTTTACATAGTGAAAAGGAGTATGATCTTGTTGAACAACTTAAAAATACTCCTTTGGAAGTGCAATAACAAAAATGAAGCTTTGATGATAGTGGCTACTATTAATAATAATGCTATCAATCATGGCATTAAGTTTAATCTCATTTATAATGGCTCGGCCCTTAATGTGTGTAGCATAAACCTTTTGGATAATATTGGAGTAGAGAAAATCCAAATACAACTAGACGTTTTATATATCTATGGATATGATAATGTAGGAAAACAACCATTGGGTGCAATCACATTCCCTATTAGATTTGGAAAGGCCACATTGTAAACTCATATTCATGTTATGTCTCAAGATCTTTCATACAATCTTCTTTTAGATAGACCATGGATTCATGAAATGCATGAAGTTCCTTCAACTCTTCATCATTTAATGAAGTATGTCTATAACAACAAAGTGTATACAATCAAGGTTGGCCCTAAACCAGAAAGTTGTTTGCACATTGAGAAATACATGGAAAGTCCTTTAAAAATATTGATACCAACTTCAAAAGTAGAACCCATGCAATAGGAATGAAAAAATAATATTATTGAAAGAGTTACAAAGCTATTGGATGGTGAACGGGGTTCATTGTATTTCATACCTACATTCATGGGGGAATACAATATTACACACAAACTAAGAAAAGAGAAAGAAATAGACATAGTATCAACACAAGTTGGGTCATCAAAAGTATGTGAATCCAAAAAATTTAGTAAAGAAGAGTAAAATAACACTTACACATCCACATATGAAGAGTGTGATCATGACCAACCACCAAAACCAAAATAAATGGAAAATATTTATGGAAGACGTTATGACATTTTGAAACAACTTGGTTATACTAGAAAAGGATGTAGTGGTAGAGAACGAGGTATTTGTTTCCCTATAGAGCATAAAACACAAGAAACCACTAATGGTCTTGGTTATTATACTTCGAAAGAAACAAAAGCATCAAAAATTCTTTCACTCAATACCAACACTATTACAAAAGATTCTTCTAAGACAATTTTTACCTTGGTGCATCCTAAACTGATAGAAACAACTAGTGGTCTTGGTTATTGTTGCTCAAATGAATCAAAGAAATATTTTCTTAATATAAATTTCATCATGCAAAACACTCCTAGGACATCTTTAAACACATGTCTTATTAATGATTGGGGCTCACTAGATTTTACACCCTCTTTTAAGGGAGAGTACAAAATCTCACAATCTGAAGATTCTTGTGTATGTATTACACCTTGTACTAAGCAAGAGATATCTTTGTTGCAAAATAAAGGAACATCTTCTACTATCAATCAAGAGAGTACCTTTTCAAAGCTTCTCCAAGCTTGCTTGATATCTCTCCCTCCAAGAACACATAAGAAATTTTACAACAAGAGTTCATTTTGTGCATATCATAGAGTTCATGGTCATTCTACTAATGAATGTAAGGCTTTGAGTGATAAAATTCAACATCTTAAGGACTAGGGTGCTCTTGTGTTGATGCACCTATTTCCTCTAATTGATATTGATTTTCATCCTATCATGTTGCTCATCACTATGTGGCATTGATATCTTTATGTATCTTGCTCATTTGCATTCATGGTGGTATAATTTTAGGTGCAACCATATCTTGGCAGCAATATGATAGTTCTTGGTGGTTGTCTTTGTCTCTATGATTAGGGGGAAAGGATAAGTAGTTTTTGAGGTGTGCATTCTTTTCAAGGATCACCTATTTCTCTCTTTCTACTTAAAATACCAACATAGCAAGTATGTTGACATTTTAAGTGGGGGACATATTATCCACCATTCATCGTTTTCATGTTCCCTTCTTAGTGGTGATATTATGCATCTCCTAGAAGATGTGAACTTTTAATTCAAAGTGTGGTCTTCTTAATTCATATGATGTGTCTTCTTGGTGGTGCCATTGGGCTTGATATCCTTCAAGTAAATGACCTTTCTAAGCATATTACATTCCTCTTAATGGTAATGCTATGGATTGCATTCCCTAAGTTGTGAATCTTTTATCCTCGACTAGTCCTCTCTTGGATACATTAAGCATGATGTTCCCTAAGGTGATACCTTTTATGGAATAAACAAAGCCCCTTTGAATAAACCTTATCTTATTTGCATTTTGTTCATGAGTGCTTATCATAGTGAAGCTTGCTAGCCTTATGAAGCTTGAAGTTCATATTTTTGTGGCACCTTATCAAATTTATCAGAGCTATAGCTTTGGTATGGTTAGTACAATGAGAGCCTATATCTACCCAGCATGACTTTCTCATTGTACAGTGAGATCTTGTAGACCTGGCATGATGTTCGATCACTTAATCACTTTCTAGAGGCTCACCTAGTGTATATCAGACTGCACTAGCCCATGTGAGCTCATTTTCTTTGCATAGTGGATAGTGGGTTTCACTTGCAAACATTTGTTTTGGACAAACAGTTAAGGCTTGATCCACATCAAGTTCAAAAAATAGTTGAGGCTTGATTCACCCCTTTTTCTTTCTTTGTATTTATTTAGTCTTTGACATTGTATGTTTGTGCATCTTATCTTGTTGTTTCATATCATACATCTTATGTGTGTCCCTTTTTGCTTATGTTTGTTTGACATGGGATCTTGGATCCTAGGGGCTTGGCCACCTCCTTGATCCTTGTCATCCTATCCCATCAACATTGGTGTACTTGGACCCCTCTTAACACATATTTTTCTACTTTAGTGTGAGTTTTCACTTGTGCTCATCCTCTCACTAAAGTTGGGGCTAAATGTAGTGTAGAAAAATTTACTCTTTTACATTTTCACACTTTGTTTGGACCCCTCAAATAAAATGGGCTTGCTAATGCCTTAATGTAGTGTTGAAAAATATACTCCTTTACATTTTCCCACTTTGTTTGGGCCCTCTTAATTAAATTGGACTTAATCATTCCTTAATAAACCCTATTTTACATATACAAGCCTAATAAATTACATTTTCCAAAGGGGAACCCCAACAATAATTAATGCCAATACATAACACTTTACCTTGAGAAATGTGTCTTCCAGGAATAGGGACCTAGGACCCATTTACCCGTGGGTGAATGGGTCCTCCCTAGGCCTTTGAACCCATTTTTAAAACATGTTTTGGTGGTATTTTATCATTCCAAATTCAAATTTTAGAGGTTGCCTTGTAATGTTTAATTTTTGAGAAATTAAAGATAAATGAGTATAAATATAGGGTTATTTTATCAAATCAAATAGATATTTTCAAGAGAACTTTTGCAAGAGTAAATATTATTGTCAAGAGAATTCAAGAGCATATTTCTCAAGCATCTATTGTAGCATTTGTGATCTCAATCATCATGTCAAATTTATGTTCATTCATGCATGTTTTTGGAGCTAACATTGTGATGTAGGTTTCAAGATCTAATCCAAGAATTCAAGTCAAAGATTCAATCAAGCATTCAAAGAATTATTTCAAGCATCAAGATCCACATCCATTGAAGCCATTTCAGGCAAGTTGAAAATATCCATTCAAAGGTTTATACAAGGGTTTGTTGAGTAGCAACATAGCATTGTTCATTCATCATTCCTTATTTCATGCTTTATTTCAATTCAAGGTTTAATTACCCAAATGTGGTTTGATCAAGGCAAACCCCTGTTCACCAAAAATAAACAATTTTTCCCTCTTTTTTTTGTGTTTCAAATCTTAGGTTGAAGAAGGATTGAAGATCTCTTGAAGTGCAAGATTGGTAAAGTTGTCAAAGTTGTCAAATCATGGAATCTCACCTACATATTTGATTTCCAACTTTTCGACACTAAAACTTGGAAAAACCAAAAGCTAGAGATCGGTATCAAAGGCTCCCAAAAGTTGATTGAAAACCTTGACAAAAGACCCATTCACCCATGGGTGAATGAGTCCTTGACAACCCCCCAAAAGTGACTTTTGGTGACTAATAAAAATCATTCTGCCCTTCTCAGATCTACAATAATTTTTTTGTTTCTGTCAATATTGGGATTTAAATTTTTGTTGCAAGTTTGAGTTGGCATAATTATGTTGATTCTCTATTTTTATTTTTTCTCCCAAAAGTGGTGTTCAAGCTAAAACCCTTGTCCTCAAGCATAAGGAAACCAGTAGATTCTCACATTGAGTTAATTCACCTAAGGGTGGTTAGTCAATTATTTGTGGGGATCTCATTTCCTCATGAAAATAGGAAGATAGGTCCATCATAACCTCATTATCCTTCATTCTATATTGGTAAACCTATTTTTCTATGCTTCATGTACACAACACTAACATTTGGATCATATAAACTTAATAAATGGTTGATAATTTTTTTATGTTATTCTATAGATATAAATGATTTATATTTAGGAAAATACTAGAATTATTTCTTTTTATTTGATTATTTCATCTCCTTGCTTAGATCTTGTTGATAAAAACTCGTTATGAAGTGTGGGAAGGTAATAATTTACTTCTTTCTCGCATTCAAGGGAATTTTTTGAAAGGATTTTATTTGTGTGCCTTAAGAAAACTAATCTAAACTTGATCCAAAATCCCAAGAATAAATATTTGTAGGTTATGGTGAGAATGTAAAAAATTATAAGCTTTGGAATACTCTAACCTAGAAAATAATTTATTCTAGAGATAATTTGGATTGTTTTCAAGTCTAGATTAATCAAAGGGAAAGGATGGGATAAAAATAGTGCACTTTGAGATTGAATTTATGATGTAAGAAGATTCAAGTGTGGAAGAAAAATAGATAGATCAAATGATGGAGTAGAAGAAGAGGGTTAAAATGATAAGTTATATGAGGACATGCAAGATGAGATTAAAAAATAATAGGCAAAGCCCCTTACTCCTACCTTAAAGAGGTCAACAAGACAACATAATCCAATTATAGGTATATCCCATAATATTTTTGTTTTGTACTTTTTTGTTAAGTATTGATGATGAATCTATATATTTTAGGGAGGCTCTATCTTTAAAGCATAATGAGTCTTGGATGTAGGCCATGTAGGGGTCCAGATGATGGCCTTGGATAGTTTTGATACTTGGGATCCATTTAGTTTTCTCAAGGTAATAATCATATTGGTTGCAAGTGGTTGTATAAAAAAATTCCAATACAAACAATAAATTAGAGTGGTGCAAGGCCAACCTAGTGGCCAAGGACTACTTCCAAAGAAAGGGAATCAATTTTAGTTAAATTTTCTCTCTTATTCCAAAGTTAACTTGGATGATTTCCTTTAAAAATTAGGATGTCCCACAAGTGGGGCACTCTATTTTACGATCAACCTATGTGATTGTTAATTGTTCTTATATTCATTATTGTTTTTTCTTTTATGTTTCAAAAATATGTTGATTATAATTTTGAGACAAAATATAAAATTAAATCATAAACTATATCTCTATACATTTTCTCAGTTCAATTGTATCAAATATTAGTTGTAGATTCATACTTTGAGAAGAAGGATTATCTTGTCATGGGAGATATGATGTTATAGTGGAAATAGTTTTTGCTCATCTTATTTTTTTATGAATCATGGAAATTTTATCAATAATGAATATTGAAATTTATATTTTGGGAATGGATTTATAAAGAGAGATAGGCTTAGCAAAAAAAATTGGATTTCTCAAATAAACTATGTTGATTTTATATTACAAAAATTTTAGTAGACAATATTGTAAACATGTTAATGTTCCTCTTTCCATTAGTGCAATAATTTTTCTTTATAGAAATTTACTATAACATAAAGGGGCATAGAAGATATGGCATATATTTCATATGTTAGTGCAATGGTGATTCTCATGTATGAAATGGTATGCACAAGGCTATATTTTTCTCAATAAATAAGAGTTTTGAGTAGGTTTAGGTCTAACCAAAGTAAAGAAATAGATTATGGTAAAAAGGGTATGTGAGTATCTTTGTGGCACTTCATATCATTATATTTTTATAGTGGTATACCTTATCTAAAAAATTTGGATACATGGGGATTTGTAGAATAAAATTAGAAAGGTAATATGGACTACAAGAGGTCTACAAGTGCCTATTTAGGTACCTTGTATGGTGGGGCTATCAATTGTAGGAGTGAGAAGCAATAATTAGTTGATATTTCTACTATATAGGTTGAATTTGGCAAGGGGTTTGTATGGTTACTAATCATATGCATAGATGTTGGCTTCATTCAAATGTAAATGAGAGTTGGTTGTGATAGTGAGATTTATGTATATTTTACCTAAAATAACACTAAATTTCATGCTAGTATAGAGCACCTAGATTTCCAATATCAATTTATTAGGACATGCTAGAGGAAAGTAATTTATTTTAGATAAAGTTAGCACCTTAGAAGATAATATAGATTCTCTTACCAAGTCAATTAGCACATTAAATTTTGTTTGGTGTAGGAATTTTATTGGAATTCCCATAACTAATTCTTATTTGATCATGGTTGTGACCTCTTATGTAATGTGTACAACAAGTACGGGATTGATGGGTTCAATTTTTTACACCTTGCTTGATGGATGCTACACTTAGCTAATTTAATATGTTCCAATATAATTATTATATATAACATTGAATATGTGTATTTAGTTAAGTTTTTATGTGAATTTATATATTAATACAAAAGAGTTCCACTTCAATAATAATACATTGAAGAGTCACAAAATTAGCAATATTCTTAGATAGATGAACATATTTGGCCTAAAAATGTGAAAATTTTCCTTAGGTAGGTGAATTGTTCTATGTATCTATAAGCTATATAAATAATATTATTGAAACAATGTTTTTATATAGTTACTTTTGAAGTGAAGAGGTGTTATCAAAATTATCCTAGATTTGGAGAAAAGACTAGTGACACCATAAATCAAATTTCTTATTATATTGCAATGTCATTTTATTTATAATATAGTGAGTGGTATTAATTTTATGTTGGGTTTTTTTTCAAAAAAAATTTCATAACATAAATTTGGTACTCTTAATACATAGTGTGAGATTTCTCTTATCTCCATTGTTGTTGATTTACTTTTATGTTTCAAATTTATTGTAATTAAATAATTATTATTTAAATATTATATAAAAATCCTAATTTTTGAACATCAAGTGATGTCTTAAACCTTGCAAAATAGGTAAAGCCTTATTATTCATCTAGTCATTCAAAAATCTCTTAATGTTTCTATATGTCACACTTGATCTTGTCCTTTATATTTTGCAAGTTAAAAGTGTGGGACAAAAGTCATGCAGCACTATAGGTAATGTAAGGCCCACCACCCAATGGTGGAGGTTAATGCTCATGACCAATTATTTTGGTCACCTAATAGCCAATGTTTTGCTAAGAATCCTTGATATGGAGTAACCTACTAGACCTTGACTCATGAATGCGCATACCTAGTAAATATCAAGGGTAGTTTAGCTTAAGTGAACTAAATTAATAAGGGACTTAATAATTAATTAATGATTTAATTAATTGTCAAGTGAAGTCATATTTAATCCAATAGTTTTGAGGGCACCATGTAGGTTGCTCTCATCGGAGGACTTGGTTTTAAATCAAGTGTATGAATCAAAGTTATGGTTTTGAATGTTGATATGTCCAGTAATTATAAACCAATTTTGTGGGATCACCCTCTGGTGTATCAAACAATCATGATACTTGACTAAGAATGTATGATGGTCAAATGTAATTGTATTATGATGCATGTGTAGATTGGGCAATTGTATTCTGAAAACTTATTTAAATAGTGGTAAAATTATAATACTAGATGCCTAGGAGAATTTTAATAATGTAAGAACTAATTTGGACAATTGTATTTTGGTAACTTATTTACAGAGTGATAAAATTATAATACTAGATGCTTAGGAGAATTTTAATATTATATTAATTGTACAATGTTGGTGAAATATTAATAGTAATATTAGTAAGTACAATGTTAATAAAATATTATCATTAATGTTACTATTAATGATAATAGACTACATTAGTAATAATGATATTAAGAGTAACATTAAAGTTGATAATAATATTGGTATTAATAATCTAAATTATTTTAATAATATAAAAATAATAATTAATAACAATATTTCTATCATATGGACTATCAATATGAAAGGTCGTTAACATGAATCTTATAAGAATTTCTTTTTGGTAATAGCCATAATAATAGTATCAACATGGAGAATTATTAATACACATAGCAGTGTTTCAATTAGATGCGATATTTTAATAAGCGGTACTAATACAAGTTATTTGAAAATTGTAACTAATCTCGCTTAGCACTAAGTGATATATTGACACCATTTTTTCATCTAATGCCAATGGTATCAATAGATAATGTGTTAAAAAATGAACAAATATATGCTAACCTTGCAACGATTCTTAATGACTCAATTGATGTCATTTGCAAGAGATTCAACCCCTGCAATGTGTGGTAATGATAGTTTTATTAAATCAGAAGTTACAACATTTTATTCAAATTGGTTATTCCAAAGTGTTTTACAATTAAGTAGTGTTATCATAGAAACATCTTGGGTGCTAATTATTCCTTAAGCATAAGTTGGTTCATGGAGTCACCATAGGGGTGATTAATTGTTTGTGTTCCATGAAATCTAGGTTGTTATGGATCGATTTCAGTCAATTTAGGGTGTGTGTGATGTACTCTGTACATCTGTTTGAGTTACCTTTCCTCTCTCTGCCTTCAGAAAAACACGAAGACATTCTAAAAACAATTCCTTTTGATGCATATAATGTTGTACCATGTTAAAAATGGTAGAATAGTTATTTGTACATTTCAAAATTTGCTTAAAAATATAGTTTTGTTTTTGTCATTTAGGCCAAATTTAGGGCATTTCAAGTAAGAATGTGTTAATGACATAAAACCCTTGTGTCATTTCAAAAATTATACTCTTCAATTAATGCAACATGGTTATCTAAAGGGGGGAATATGTAAGTGCCCAAAATATGAAATTCAATAAGACAAATTTCATGATGAAACAACTCCTCGTAATCCAACAAGACATGTCAAAATTAAAATATAACAATTATTTTGTATCTCTTACAAAAATCCTACTTATTAAACCTCCCAAACCCCTCCAACTATCTCTAGTAATTCTTATTTTTCTTTTAATATTTTCCCATACCTTTTTTTCTTACCTTTTTTGAAAATGGTTCTAAAATCACCATCTACATAACTTTTGATTAAATGCACAAGTTTTTATTTCATTCCTTTCTTAATTTTTCTCAATTTAGATATAATTTTAATGTTCCTTATTCCCAACCTAAAAAAAAAAAAAAATCTTATCCAAAAGGATGAAAGTATCTCCAAAATGTAGACTACCATTTTTTCCCTAGAACCATAATAAGACTCAATCATTCATATTTCCTAATGTCCATAAACTTAGATTTTTCTTTTTGTCTTGTCATGGATGCATGTGAAATTCAATTTCTCATTGGAAGAAATAAAAAAATTGGCTTTGAGGACTTGGCATCCAAATTGCTGCATGTCTACAACACTAAGCTCTAGTTGTAGATTTCTAGTTTCTTTGCTTAGTAGTTTAGATTCTTTTGTTTAATAAATTTATATTGTTATATTTGACTAGTGTAGATTGATTTTAGCTTAGAGTATATTTAGAATTATATATTTATGTGTGTTTTCATCAACTATGTGTGTTTAGTTAATAATTTTCTTACAATTGTTATTATTTAATCATTTTCAACTTAAAGTACTATAATCAATTTATTTATTTTTATGGAAGTAAAAGAATCATTTCTAGTCTAAATATTGTCTAAAAATTTAAGATTCCCTCTACCAATCTATTTTGAAACACATATATGTGAATTAGTGAAGGAAACTTCAAGAAAACCTCCATGTATATCAATGACCAAAAATTCTTTTTGAAAACCTTTGATTGAACTATACTAGAAAAAAGAGACTTTTAATATCCTTAATTTACATAGTTTATTCAAAATTAAAATTCTATGAGAGTGGTTTTCAAATATTATTATTTTAAAATAGTTAAGAAGTTTAATTACAAATATGTGCCTAGAAAAAACCCTTACTTTTTTAGGAAAGTTCAAACAACTACTTGTACATTAAAAAAAATTATTAAAAGTTTGTTTCACACTGCTATTAGTTGCACTCATTTTAAATTATTGAATCAAAAAAATTAAAAGATAAAATTCTTGCAATATAAACTAGTAATTGGATTTCATGCATTTAAGTACTTACTTTCTCAATTAAATATAATTTTTCACATTTTATTAATTAAATCATTTTAACTCATAAAATGTTCCATTTAACAAAATAACCAATTCAAAAATTGAGAAATATTAAAAAGCATTCTAAAATATAAGAAAAGAAAAAAATGAAAGCAAACACTTATGCAAGCATATACATTTACCCATACACATGCATTCATGCAAAATCCACACTACTTCCTTACTTGGGAACATCCTAAGGGCATGAGATACAATTAAACTTTGTTATCACAATGTCATGCCTAAAAGATAGATATCATCCACATCATTGGGAAGATGCAGAAGTGGGAACCCAAGGAGGAGGAGACCATTTAGCACAACTCTAAGAATATTGTTGGAATTTTTCACTACACCCACATCTTTGGCCTTGACATGGGCACTAGCCATGGATTAGGAATGGAAGAACTTGAGTGATTATGTATGGAGTATTTCTCCAATGATCTAATAGGGCTTCATTAAGTTAAAAAATGCTTGTCATTTGAGTTATTAGAGAATAAGGTGACATTTTTATTCTCTAAATAGTGAACAAAATATCCATTATGAAAGTATGTCACATGTCTAAGTAAATTCAACGAGAAGGCAAGGCCCACTACCTAACAGTATTTTGTTAGGTGGAAAAATATACTTAAAAGGTCTTGAAGAAGCCATGAATACATGACTAGGCTAACTAAGCTCTAGAATAAAACCCAAAAAGATGTTTGAGTCTCAATTTAAAAAAAAAAAAAAATAGAGCACTTAAGATTAGAACTACTAGGTGAATAAAGAGTTTGCCAAGAAAGCCTTGATAAAGAATACACAAACCAAAAGAGGCAAGCTTAGATTCCACACTAGATTTCTAAACTATCTGAAATCTCTTACTCCAAACATGGATAAAAAGGGTAAGACACTAATTCTTGTTTAGCTTCTAAATCATAGGCAAGTGAGGGAAGAGTTAATTATAGCCTTTGCTCTAGGAAAATATTTATAGAAGTGTGTGTCTAAAAATAACTATGAGGGAAGAGTTAATTATAGCCTTTGTTGTAGGAAAATATTTATAGAAGTGTGTGTCTAAAAATAACTATGAGGGAAGAGTTAATTATAGCTTTTGTTGTAGGAAAATATTTATAGAAGTGTGTGTCTAAAAATAATTTCTAGTCCCTCCACCTTGGCCAGTTTGATTGAATTACAATCTTATTCTAAAATTTAAAAGGCACAACCTCTAGGGTCTCCTAAAGGATTCCTTATCTTAGCTACTTAAAGTTATACTTGGTTCTAGGTTGTGGCCAAGAAAGTCAAAAAGAAGTTTATTTAGCCCATATAAATCACGAATAGTTTATATTCCTCATAAAAAAATAAATCTAAGGAATCTTGACCAATAGAATGTCAAAAAGGGAAGATAATCACTAGAAACCACAAGAATAATAATTGATTAACAAAAAAATCCCATCTCAAACACCTTTACTATTCCAAATGAGCCAAAATTGAATGGCTTCCCATACCTCCCATATGTTTTTAGCAATCATAACAGACATAAAGATGATAAAAGATTTTAAAAACCCAAACTCTCTTAAATCATACAACTGTAGAGAAGACTAAAAATATATAATTTCTTAGAAGAATATTTTGTGCCTCATTACTTTCAATGCACTCAATAACTTATTTAACCAAAAAAAAAAAAACAGAGCAATGCCATACCATTACACATCAATCAAGCTTAAGGTCTGAGATTTTCTTATGAACATAAATGCCAAATCATATGATGAAAACCCTTAATTTGGCCAAACTGCCCAATAACTTATTTAACACAGAGAGCAATGCCTTTCCATTACACATCAATAAGCCTAAGCTCCCAGATTTTTTCAGAAGGCAATATAAATACCAAATCACATGATGAAAACCCTCACTTTGATCAAACTGACCAAAAAAACCCAACAAAAAGAATAATACACAAGAGACTGAAAACACTCAAGAAATGCATTTCTTTAAACCCACTTTTCAAAATGGAAGTGCCCGATTCTATATAGCAATCAAATAACAATTGTATCTATATATGAAGTGAGTAAAATCGAATATGCAGCCACTATTTATTACCATTGCAGAGAGCTACGCTGATCCAACAACTGGTGCACACATCTTTTATTATGGGTTAAGAGATTAGTGTACCTATCTTGGTTTTTGTTCTTTATGGCATAGATTTTATTCACCAGTCATGGAAATCAAGAAGCTCGGAATTTAGAGTGGTTTTTGGCAAAAAGTCAAGACTTCAAGTTAAA
>VDFB02287602.1:0-27894 GCA_007258455.2 Sequoia sempervirens
TCAAGTGCCACCAATTAGCTTGTCAATATAAAGTGATTGGCTGGCCAATTACCCTCTCTTACCAACCAACCAAATAATCAATCAATAGGTAGGGTGAGCTACCCCCTACCCTATTGATACATTTTATAGTGTTGATAGAGTGATCATTCATCTTAGAAACATCACTTAGTGTTACCACATAATATGTCAATATTTCATCTTGGATCAATTTCTTAATTCCATGTCGGTAGGCACTTGTTTATCATTTGGTTGTTCATACCCTTCATTCTATTCAATTGTGAATCCCATTTTGGTAGATATGAACCACCTAGGTCTCTAATTTTTACTCCCCATTCTACACTAGAGAACACCCTTACTCAATCCAATCAGTTGTGTCCCTCACTCATGAGAAGTGATTTTTAAAGAACCACATCAAGTCAATTCCTAAACATGAAATGCTCCCTATCTATGCATGACATGAGATAGGTGCCCTTTAACTCTTTCACAACAAACAAGGGCCCAAATGAACAAGTCAGCTTAAATTTGTGCAAAGTTCTACCATCCATGCCTATTTGAATCAATGGTATTATTTTGGTGCATTTTTTTTCCTCACATTTAGTTTATTACTTTATTGTGTTGCATGCAACTAAGATAGAATAAGCTTGCTTAGCTAGGTATCTTCTTCGGTAGCTAGTATCTCCCTTGCAAATTAGTAGGCATTTACTAAGGGAAGTAACATGCACTTTGTAATGTCCCCTCCAAAGTGAGACATCAATATTCAGTAGATTAGCCTATTATTACGATCCTCGTAGGCTAATGAAGGTGGTGAGAGGGTCTTTTGAGGATTGTATCACCTCCAACATTCAGTGATGATTAGCTTTGGCTTTTGTTTGAAGCTTCTGAGACTCAGTCTGCTCAACTTACTATTTATAGTAAGTCAGACATGGACAGAATGGGACCCTTACTATTTTTAGTAAGGCACGTGATCATATGGAGAATCATCAGATGAGTTCCCAATTCAGATGGCATATTGAGAAATGGTGCATTTAATAAGTTATTAATGTTATTTGGTTAAAATAACATTAATTAATTAAAAGGTGATATTTTAATGTTATAACTTGGGGGTCAAAATGTCATTAAAAGCGGGCCAAATTAATGAATTAATTTATTGGGCACCAATTCCTAAGTTTCAAGTGAAATATTAAATGATGCACATAAATAACATTTTAATGTTATTTAATTGCCTTTTTGGAGAAATTTGACTTTGACTTTCTCATGAAGGCATATATATTTTCACTTTGAAGTTATTTGGGATTCATTCGATTGAGATTGTTGTTGATGAAATTTTGTCTGAGAGTGGAAGCCAAGGGTTTTCAATCCTCATGCCATTGGAGAACATTTCTTCTTCAATGTTTGTAGCCATTTGAAGCAGTGAAATACCTATTGAATTTGGTATTTTGGAGGGCATCATTCAAATGTTATATTGTGCTGATTGGAAAGACAAAAAGGCTTTGATTAAATTGATCAAGGATTGCAATAATCAGAGTAGGCAATTGCAGATTATCTACAGCCAAAATAAATCAGATTTCAAAAAGGGACAGTTTGGGGTTTCAGCCATTCCCTATTACAGCAAGTTGGCCTTTCAAGGAAAGGGGCGATATTGTTCTTGAAGCTTCAAAAAATCAGTAAAATGCACAAAGGGGGTGCCCAAGAGTAAGGAAGACATCCATACTCTGTGATAAAAAAGGTAGCATTTTCAAGGAGATTCGAGCCTGTTATGAGTTGCTTTTTGGGCTGGAAGTTAAGATCAGCAACTGCATGTCTGCACATTATTTTGGGTATGATTGTAATAACTTGTTCTATTGAATATTGATCAAATAGATATATATTGGAGGAGTTAGTATCTTAGTTGCTTGTATTCCTTTATTTTTTCGCATTTTATTCCCTTGCATATATTTAGGGTGTTGTAAAGTGTGTCTTTACACTTTCACACTAATCTAGGGATTCATTAATTAATTGGGATTATTTATGCTTTAATTGGTCATATTTTGCATCTGCAAGCCTTATTTATTGCATCTTTCTAAGGATAATCTAAACACTTATCAAATAACCAATCATAATTCAATTTTTTGGGTCATTTGTTCTAGATCTAGTGATCTAGTACTAATACGCCACCTTTTGCATATGAGTCCCACCTAGGTCTTGGGACCTGATTTTGAATTTGGCATTAAATAAGACCTTTCTTGGAGTTTATGTCCCAGTTTTGAGCCACTGGAACTCATACACCACCTTGGGCATATGAGTCCCACTCTAATCAGGACCCACTTTGAATTCAATTATTGGTGGGATTTTATCCTCTTGGATCTAATGTTAGCTTGTAGTGTTATAATTTTAGGAAATTTGGCATGAGCAAGTATAAATACAAGGTTATTTCACATATTTTCATCCTAGAATTTCATAAACAATCAAGAGCACTTTCACAACAGTTCACAAGAGAATTCAAATGTAGATTTGAACAAGATTAATTTAACAATTCAAGATCCATTATCATGTCAAAGGCATAAGGAATCAAGCATGTTGTTGAGCTAATGTTGTGATGTAGCATTCAAGATCCAAGTCAAACATTGTTCCACATCTAATTCAAGATCAAGATCTACATTCTTCATGGCCACTTCATGTTAGATTGAAAATTTACATTTCAAGACATCATTCAAGGTATCATTGTCCATGTTTCATGTTTCATGTTCATGTTTCATTATTTCATCATAAGGTTTAATTACCTAAACGAGGTTTGACCAAGGCAAACCCCTATTCCCTAATACATCAACATTCTTCCCTCTCTCTACATGTGTGATTGAAGATCTAGGTTTTTTAGAGCTTGAAGATCCTTTGAAGACTAAGTTGCAAGATTGAGGAAAGTTTTTAAGTTGTCACAAGGTTGTCATCTTCACAGAAAGTCACCTATAGGCCATAATTCAAGCTTTCAGACTCAAAGATCTGGTAGGAGAGAAGCTACAGTAGACCACTAGAGGATACCTAAGTTTCATCAAACCCTAATATTGGGACTAAATCACCACCTTGAGCATATGATTCCTAGTACAATACATTTGCTAGTTTCAGAAGATCTAGATCAGTCACTAAGAAATTCCAATTTCCGCCTAGAAACCCTAGTTTGGGACTAAATCACCCGGTCTAGTGTATCAATCCCATTGAGCATCAAATAGTAGATTTTTAGGTTTTTGGAGCTTTTTTTTATCACATCTTTCTTCTAGGTACCCCTATGCTCATTCTCAATTTATTGTCTTGATTTTTAGTTTCATTTCCTGGGTCATTTAGTTAAATTAGCACACTGCACCCATCTTCTTTCCAAGCTTTTTCTTGGTGGTGAACCCCTTTTTTGTCTTCAATTACACCCCAAGGACACCCTATTACAAATCTCTTCTTCTAATTACATCCTTATATTGAGATCCCTACGGTTTCCTTTAATGAAACATAAGTGAAATAGGTGGAGGATCCTTAATCCCCCTTTAGTTCAATCTCCCAAAAGATAGAAGACTATTTTCTAGGTTTCGCATGTCACCATTAACCAATATGTTGAAAATATCATCTTATGCTAAAGAGGGGTTTAAAATATTTTCAATTTCAACTCCCCTGATTCAATACTTTCTTCTAGTTACCAGAGGATCCATCTACACTAGGAAGAGATACAAATTCATTCTTTACTTCACTATATTCCTTATACTTCCATTTCTTGGTCATTTCCTTCTCTTGTTGATCAATTTCAATATTCTTTTGAGGAGCAGAAGATCTTGCATTATTTTCCTTGCAAATCCTTACAATGTGTCTTGGTTTATGGAAATAATAGTAGGTGATACTAGGTTGTGGAGCATAATCACTTCTTCTCACATTAGATCTATAATTAGTAGCTCTATGACCAACTTTTTTAAATGTGTAGTAGTAACCATAGAAGGAATGCAGCCATTGCATTATTCTTACTCACAAAACTATTCCTCATCGCTTTACTTCTACATTCATCAGCCTTATGACCAAACTTGTTGCAAGAATAGCATTGGCCATTAAAGAATTGAGAACTCATAGCATTATACCTTAGAGGCCTAAATAACTTTTGACTTATCTTGCTTCTGTATTCAACAACCTTGTGCCCAAAATTATTGCAAGAATAATACTAACCTTGAAATTATTGATCAAACCTAGTAGGGGCATGTTGTCTAGCTAGACCTCTGAATATTCTTTATATTTCGACAAGAATGAATCCACCTTCTTTCTTATTGTCTTGATTTTTCTTTTCATCTCTAGGGGATGTCTTCTTAGGTTATTTAGTGCAAGCTTTCCCCTCCTTTGTTTCATACTTTCCCTATACTTTGAAATTCTCAAATAGGTTTGTATAAGCACTGGTAGATGTAATTTTAACTTTTTCAAAACCAAGACTAGATTTTTCTTTTGATGTATTTTGAGATTTGATCAACTCATCAATAATTTCAAAACCTCCTTTTAGTTTTAAACCCTTGTCAATTTATTCTTTTTTTTCTAGTTCTTTTATCATAGTGACAATCTCTTGGAGTCAAGTATTGACCATTTAGTTGTTTTATCATTAAGCTTGGTATTCAATAAATATTCAATCATCTTGCCTTCTTCAATCATAACTTTCAAATTAGAGATCACATCTTCTACCTCCTTGAGTTTAATCTCACATCATTTACCTCCTCCTACTTGAGATTTTAGTTTGCCAATTTCTTCTTTTGATTCTCTAGCTTGTGCCTTCAATTTGGAAATTGTCTCTTTTGATCTTTCAAGCATGCTCTCATATTTCTAATTTAGTGCTCTTTCTTCATATAAATCTTCAAAAGCAAATTGGAGTTTCCTTCAAAATCTACTTCACATCATCTGGATTGATGTCCCAACCTTCAGGTACCATCAACTCTAGATCCAGTTTAGGAGAAAATATATCATTAAACCTTGCTTTAGAACCCATTTGTTCAAGAGTAGGATCTTCCTTAGTTGTTAGGCTACTCAAAGGAACTTGGCTCTAATACCAATTGTTGAACACACCAAAATGGTAAGAGGGGGGCAAATCAGCATACACTAAAACTTAAACTATTCCATTTGTAAATTAAACATGAAATCACTAAAACTAGAAGAAGAATAGGAAGGAAAACATGCACCATACAAGGATACCAATTTTTTAATGTGGAAAACCCAATGAGGGAAAAACAATGGTGAGAGTTAACTCGCAATAAATGAACAAGTATTATAATATTATTTTAAGAACCATTGCCTAAGGAAGCATACTACTCCGTATAGGAATTGTGCGATGAGGCACACAACCCCAATGAAAGATACAAAAACATTCACTATCTCAAAGCAGGATACAAGAAGATTACAATGAAAACATGAACATTATCTACTATAAAAGAAGCATCTAACATATATGTTGAAGGTGTAGTCCCTTCTTCGCACAATTATTCCATCATACTAACTTTGCACACTTCATACTCAATTCACAACTAATTCATTTCCAAACTCTTCATAAATTATTTTGTCTTCTATAAGTACCCTCCACAACAACTCAAATCTCCAATTAGGTCAACTCAAAAAGGACCTATAAGATGAAACATGTGATACTGCATAGGTAGGCTCCAAAAATATACATTATGAAGTGAAATAAGTTGTGGATCACAACACACAACATAACGAGGCCCAAATACATCACAATACATCCTCCAAAGGAAAATTAATTAATCAAGAACAATCACAAATGAAAGAAACTAGAATGTTGGCCCAAACAGCATCAACACCACCAAAAATTACCAATTGTTTAGCTTTACACCACTAGGAACAAGCCAAAAACATCATACATACAAAGATGTGAACAATGTAGATAATCAACATCATCCTTACAACATCATTATGTGTTAGGAAAATGAAGAAACCCACTAACAAACAAGAACTAGCTATGACACATCAACACTTAGGATATTATACTATGGTTCACCAAAACATATGAAAAACAGATGGATGAACCCATACACCTCTCTGAACATATCCCCAAGTATTCACAACCATATCTATCTCTCTGGAGGAATACGGAGCATTCTAGTATAATTTTGAGACACATAAATTTGCTTTAGTGCAATCCAAATAACAGTCACAACTAACTCTTGTTGTAGAAATATTTATGAAATTACGAAATCTTGGAAATAACCTCTTTTCTAATTACCAAACTTAACTCTAGAATCATACAACTAGATCATGCAATGTGGAGGAATGTAGACCAAAAAACATGGTCACTAACTTACAAAAATATGTTCATTCATGCATTTTTTTGGAGCTAGCATTGTGATGTAGGTTTCAAGATCTAATCCAAGAATTCAAGTAAAAGATTCAGCCAAGCATTCAAAGCATTATTTCAAGCATCAAGATCCACATCCATTGAAGCCATTTCATGTAAGTTACAGATCTCCAATCAAAGGTTTATACAAGGGTTTGTTGAGTGGTAACATAGCATTGTTCATTCATCATTCCTTCTTTCATGCTTTATTACAATTCAAGGTTTAATTACATAAATGGGGTTTGACCAAGGAAACCCCCATTCACCAAAAATGAGCAATATTTCCCTCTCTTTTTTTGTTGCATATCTTAGGTTGAAGAAGGACTGAAGATCTCTTGAAGTGAAAGATTGAAAAAAAATTCAAAGTTGCAAAAGTTGTCAAATTTGTTGTCAAATCATGGAACATCGCCTATAGATCTGATTTCTAACTTTTCAACACTAAAACCTAAAAAAAATAGAAATTATAGATCAATATCAAAGGCTCCCAAAAATTTGATTGAAAATTTTGACGAAAGACCCATTTGCCCATGGGAAATGAGTCCCTAACAGCCTCTCGAAACTAACTTTTGGTGATTGGTAAACATCATTCTTCCCTTCTCAGATCTGTAATAATTTTTCTATTTCTATCAATATTGAGCTTTAAATTTTTGTTGCAATTTTGAATTGGCATAATTAGGTCGATTTTCTATTTTTTAGTTTTTCTCCAAAAAGTGTTGTTTAGGCTAAAACCCCCATCCTCAAGCATAAGGAAACCAATAGATTCTCACATTGAGTTGATTCGCCTAAGGGTGGTTAGTCAATTCTTTGTGGGGATCTCATTTCCTAATGAAAAAAGGAAGATAGGTCCATCATATCCCAATTATCCTTCATTATATATCGGTAAACCTATTTTTCTATGTTTCATTATCATGGTGAACCTAAGTATTTGAACATTCTAATTTCTAATTTGGGGTGCATTCAAACCCTAGATCTAGGATTTGAATTAATTTATTTCTTTTAGGATTTCTAAATTTGGCATAAAGTTGCATTACATTTTAGGTGTAAACTTGTATTTTGCATTCATTTTAAATCTAAAAATTCAACAAAAATTGCATAACGTTAGATTGATTTTGCATAGTATTTACATAATAGCATACTTTCAATCACTTAAATCAGAAAATTGGATCAAAATTGTTTTTTAAAATAGGTCATTTTTTTTGTCATTTAGCATCATTTTATACTTGCATTTTACTCTAATTTTCCAGAATTTTGAAACTATAAGTACCAATTTGTAACCTAGAATAGAGAACACACAAAACAACTCAAAAATTGTATTTTTCATTTTAAAAAACCTTTTAAGAGATCTATTCACCCATGGGTGAACGATTCCTTTAGGGCCCATAAAAACTAACTTTTTTATATTTTTTGTGGCGTTCTACACTTCCCAAATCTGCTAGTAACCCACTATTTCAGTTTGGAATTTTTTTCAAGAATCTATGTTTTAAGCATTGGATTTAAATCATTAGTTTAGTGTAACCATTTTAAATCATTCCAAAATTATTTTAGTATTGAAAATCATCAAATCTATAGGACAATTGTTAATATTTTTGGAGCATTGCATAAGCTGGATAGATTACTTTTCACACAATGTTATTATCTTTCCTTTCCAAGAATGCCAAGAAAAATCTCATTAATAAGTATGTTAGTCATTCTTCCAACATCTTCCCTAGTTATTAGAGTCTCTTAGTGCAAGAAAATGAATTGGCACATCCCTTAATACCACATTGCCTATCCTTCACCCATCCCCTAATATCTCTCCAACTCATGAGAATACTTTAGTGAAAGAGGATAAAATCATAGAAAATCATGACAATCACAATTGTTCTTCTCCTAATATCTCTTCTAGTTGTGAAGAAGATATTTTGGTGCTAGAAGATACACTCATTGAGATTCATCAGAATATTGTTTCTCCCTCTCCTAATGCTTCTCCCATTTGGGAAGTTATAATTTAACAAAAGCATCCAATCATTGATAAGCAAGAAAATCATACTTGTTCTTCTCTTAATGCCTCCCCTATTTGTGATGAAGTTACCTTACAAAATCTAACCATGGAATGTGATCAACATCTTGTTTGCTCCTCTCTTAAAAACTCTTCTACTAGGGTAGATATCATGGTGCAAGAGAATGATAGAATTGATGCATGTATTTCAAACAATAGTAATGTGGCTTCATTAGATGAAGATGATAAGGTAACATTAGACTTTCCTTTGCTAAAAGATAATCAAAATAAGGATATGTCTATTGAGGTTCTAAATATTAGATCTCCCTTGATTCTTAGACCTCCTAAAATTCCTCTAATTATTGGAACTCCCAAGTCATCTCCTAAGCCACTTCTTACATTTACCCACCCTCACATCAACCTCAAGTTCAAAACAAATTCATCCTTATCTTAGAGCCACCGAAAAAGAAACCATTATCCCCAAGAGATATCTATAATTTTACAATGCAACTTAATAGTAACAATGCTTCACAGCAACCAAGTTACAATACTATTTCTCACACATATAATACAAGTAACAATAGGCAACCACAACCTACTCTTGTTTCATTACCATTGGCTCAATCTATCTTGCCTAGCACTCCTCATTTACCTTTACATAGTGAAAAGGAGTATGATCTTGTTGAACAACTTAAAAATACTCCTTTGGAAGTGCAATAACAAAAATGAAGCTTTGATGATAGTGGCTACTATTAATAATAATGCTATCAATCATGGCATTAAGTTTAATCTCATTTATAATGGCTCGGCCCTTAATGTGTGTAGCATAAACCTTTTGGATAATATTGGAGTAGAGAAAATCCAAATACAACTAGACGTTTTATATATCTATGGATATGATAATGTAGGAAAACAACCATTGGGTGCAATCACATTCCCTATTAGATTTGGAAAGGCCACATTGTAAACTCATATTCATGTTATGTCTCAAGATCTTTCATACAATCTTCTTTTAGATAGACCATGGATTCATGAAATGCATGAAGTTCCTTCAACTCTTCATCATTTAATGAAGTATGTCTATAACAACAAAGTGTATACAATCAAGGTTGGCCCTAAACCAGAAAGTTGTTTGCACATTGAGAAATACATGGAAAGTCCTTTAAAAATATTGATACCAACTTCAAAAGTAGAACCCATGCAATAGGAATGAAAAAATAATATTATTGAAAGAGTTACAAAGCTATTGGATGGTGAACGGGGTTCATTGTATTTCATACCTACATTCATGGGGGAATACAATATTACACACAAACTAAGAAAAGAGAAAGAAATAGACATAGTATCAACACAAGTTGGGTCATCAAAAGTATGTGAATCCAAAAAATTTAGTAAAGAAGAGTAAAATAACACTTACACATCCACATATGAAGAGTGTGATCATGACCAACCAATAAAACCAAAATAAACGGAAAATATTTATGGAAGACGTTATGACATTTTGAAACAACTTGGTTATACTAGAAAAGGATGTAGTGGTAGAGAACAAGGTATTTGTTTCCCTATAGAGCATAAAACACAAGAAACCACTAATGGTCTTGGTTATTATACTTCAAAAGAAACAAAAGCATCAAAAATTCTTTCACTCAATACCAACACTATTACAAAAGATTCTTCTAAGACAATTTTTACCTTGGTGCATCCTAAACTGATAGAAACAACTAGTGGTCTTGGTTATTGTTGCTCAAATGAATCAAAGAAATATTTTCTTAATATAAATTTCATCATGCAAAACACTCCTAGGACATCTTTAAACACATGTCTTATTAATGATTAGGGCTCACTAGATTTTACACCCTCTTTTAAGGGAGAGTACAAAATCTCACAATCTGAAGATTCTTGTGTATGTATTACACCTTGTACTAAGCAAGAGATATCTTTGTTGCAAAATAAAGGAATATCTTCTACTATCAATCAAGAGAGTACCTTTTCAAAGCTTCTCCAAGCTTGCTTGATATCTCTCCCTCCAAGAACACATAAGAAATTTTACAACAAGAGTTCATTTTGTGCATATCATAGAGTTCATGGTCATTCTACTAATGAATGTAAGGCTTTGAGTGATAAAATTCAACATCTTAAGGACTAGGGTGCTCTTGTGTTGATGCACCTATTTCCTCTAATTGATATTGATTTTCATCCTATCATGTTGCTCATCACTATGTGGCATTGATATCTTTATGTATCTTGCTCATTTGCATTCATGGTGGTATAATTTTAGGTGCAACCATATCTTGGCAGCAATATGATAGTTCTTGGTGGTTGTCTTTGTCTCTATGATTAGGGGGAAAGGATAAGTAGTTTTTGAGGTGTGCATTCTTTTCAAGGATCACCTATTTCTCTCTTTCTACTTAAAATACCAACATAGCAAGTATGTTGACATTTTAAGTGGGGGACATATTATCCACCATTCATCGTTTTCATGTTCCCTTCTTAGTGGTGATATTATGCATCTCCTAGAAGATGTGAACTTTTAATTCAAAGTGTGGTCTTCTTAATTCATATGATGTGTCTTCTTGGTGGTGCCATTGGGCTTGATATCCTTCAAGTAAATGACCTTTCTAAGCATATTACATTCCTCTTAATGGTAATGCTATGGATTGCATTCCCTAAGTTGTGAATCTTTTATCCTCGACTAGTCCTCTCTTGGATACATTAAGCATGATGTTCCCTAAGGTGATACCTTTTATGGAATAAACAAAGCCCCTTTGAATAAACCTTATCTTATTTGCATTTTGTTCATGAGTGCTTATCATAGTGAAGCTTGCTAGCCTTATGAAGCTTGAAGTTCATATTTTTGTGGCACCTTATCAAATTTATCAGAGCTATAGCTTTGGTATGGTTAGTACAATGAGAGCCTATATCTACCCAGCATGACTTTCTCATTGTACAGTGAGATCTTGTAGACCTGGCATGATGTTCGATCACTTAATCACTTTCTAGAGGCTCACCTAGTGTATATCAGACTGCACTAGCCCATGTGAGCTCATTTTCTTTGCATAGTGGATAGTGGGTTTCACTTGCAAACATTTGTTTTGGACAAACAGTTAAGGCTTGATCCACATCAAGTTCAAAAAATAGTTGAGGCTTGATTCACCCCTTTTTCTTTCTTTGTATTTATTTAGTCTTTGACATTGTATGTTTGTGCATCTTATCTTGTTGTTTCATATCATACATCTTATGTGTGTCCCTTTTTGCTTATGTTGGTTTGACATGGGATCTTGGATCCTAGGTGCTTGGCCACTTCCTTGATCCTTGTCATCATATCCCATCAACATTGCGTACTTGGACCCCTCTTAACACATATTTTTCTACTTTAGTGTGGGTTTGCACTTGCGCTCATCCTCTCACTAAAGTGGGGGCTAAATGTAGAGTAGAAAAATTTACTCTTTTACATTTTCACACTTTGTTTGGACCCCTCAAATAAAATGGGCTTGCTAATGCCTTAATGAAGTGTTGAAAAATGTACTCCTTTACATTTTCACACTTTGTTTGGGCCCTCTTAATTAAATTGGAATTAATTATTGCTTAATAAACCATATTTTACATCTAAAAGCCTAATAAATTACATTTTCCAAAGGGGAACCCCAACAATAATTGATGCCAATACATAACACTTTACCTTGAGCAATGTGTCTTCCAGGAAAAGAGACCTAGGACCCATTTACCCATGGGTGAATGGGTCCTCCCTAGGTCTTTGAACCCATTTTTAGAAAATGTTTTGGTGGTATTTTATCATCCCAAATTCAAATTTTAGAGGTTGGCTTGTAATGCTTAATTTTTGAGAAATTAAAGATAAATGAGTATAAATACAGGGTTATTTTATCAAATCAAATAGATGTTTTCAAGAGAACTTTCGCAAGAGTAAATATTATTATCAAGAGGATTCAAGAGCATATTTCTCAAGCATCTATTGTAGAATTTGTGATCTCAATCATCATGTCAAATTTATGTTCATTCATGCATGTTTTTGGAGCTAACATTGTGATGTAGGTTTCAAGATCTAATCCAAGCATTCAAGTCAAAGATTCAATCAAGCATTCAAAGAATTATTTCAAGCATCAAGATCCACATCCATTGAAGCCATTTCACGCAAGTTGAAAATCTCCATTCAAAAGTTTATACAAGGGTTTGTTGAGTAGCAACATAGAATTGTTCATTCACCATTCCTTATTTCATGCTTTATTTCAATTCAAGGTTTAATTACCCAAATGTGGTTTGATCAACGAAAACCCCCATTCACCAAAAATGAACAATTTTCCCTCTTAGATAGATGAACATATTTGGCCTAAAAATGTGAAAATTTTCCTTAGGTAGATGAATTGTTCTATGTACATCTATAAGCTATATAAATAATATTATTGAAACAATGTTTTTATATAGTTACTTTAGAAGTGAAGAGGTGTTATCAAAATTATCCTAGATTTGGAGAAAAGACTAGTGACACCATAAATCAAATTTCTTATTATATTTCAATGTCATTTTATTTATAATATAGTGAGTGGTATTAATTTTATGTTGGGTTTTTTTTCAAAACTTTTTTCATAACATAAATTTGGTACTCTTACTACATAATGTGAGATTTCTCTTATCTCCATTGTTGTTGATTCACTTTTATGTTTCAAATTTATTGTAATTAAATCATTAGTATTTAAATATTATATAAAAATTATAATTTTTGAACATCAAGTGATGTCTTAAACCTTGCAAAATAGGTAAAGCCTTATTATTCATCTAGTCATTCAAAAATCTCTTAATGTTTCTATATGTCACACTTGATCTTGTCCTTTATATTTTGCAAGTTAAAAGTGTGGGACAAAAATCATGCAGCACTATAGGTAATGTAAGGCCCACCACCCAATGGTGGAGGTTAATGCTCATGACCAATTATTTTGGTTACCTAATATCCAATGTTTTGCTAAGAATCCTTGATATGGAGTAACCTACTAGACCTTGACTCATGAATGCGCATACCTAGTAAATATCAAGGGTAGTTTAGCTTAAGTGAACTAAATTAATAAGGGACTTAATAATTAATTAATTATCAAGTGAAGTCCTATTTAATCCAATAGTTTTGAGGGCACCATGTAGGTTGCTCTCATCAGAGGACTTGGTTTTAAATCAAGTGTATGAATCGGAGTTACGGTTTTGAATGTTGATATGTCCAGTAATTGTAAACCAATTTTGTGGGATCACCCTCTGGTGTATCAAACAATCATGATACCTGACAAAGAATGTGTGATGGTCAAATGTAATTGTATTATGATGCATGTGTCGATTGGGCAATTGTATTCTGAAAACTTATTTAAATAGTGGTAAAATTATAATACTAGATGCCTCGTAGAATTTTAATAATGTAAGAACTAATTTGGACAATTGTATTTTGGTAACTTATTTATAGAGTGATAAAATTATAATACTAGATGCTTAGGAGAATTTTAATATTATATTAATGTACAATGTTGGTGAAATATTAATAGTAATATTAGTAAGTACAATGTTAATAACATATTATCATTAATGTTACTATTAATGATAATAGACTACATTAGTAATAATGATATTAAGAGTAACATTAAAGTTGATAATAATATTGGTATCAATAATATAAATTATTTTAATAATATAAAAATAATAATTAATAACAATATTTCTATCATATGTACTATCAATATGAAAGGTCGTTAACATGAATCTTATAAGAATTTTTTTTTGGTAATAGCCATAATAATAGTATCAACATGGAGAATTATTAATACACATAGCAGTGTTTCAATTAGATGCAATATTTTAATAAGCGGTACTAATACAAGTTATTTGAAAATTGTAACTAATCTCGTTTAGCACTAAGCGATATATCGACACCATTTTTTCATCTAATGCCAATGGTATCAATAGATAATGTGTTAAAAAATGAACAAATATATGCTAACCTTGCAACGATTCTTAATGACTCAATTGATGTCATTTGCAAGAGATTCAACCCCTGCAATGTGTGGTAATGATAGTTTTATTAAATCAGAAGTTACAACATTTTATTCAAATTGGTTATTCCAAAGTGTTTTACAATTAAGTAGTGTTATCATAGAAACATCTTGGGTGCTAATTATTCCTTAAGCATAAGTTGGTTCATGGAGTCACCATAGGGGTGATTAATTGTTTGTGTTCCATGAAATCTAGGTTGTTATGGATCGATTTCAGTCAATTTAGGGTGTGTGTGATGTACTCTGTACATCTGTTTGAGTTACCTTTCCTCTCTCTGCCTTCAGAAAAACACGAAGACATTCTAAAAACAATTCCTTTTGATGCATATAATGTTGTACCATGTTAAAAATGGTAGAATAGTTATTTGTACATTTCAAAATTGCTTAAAAAAATAGTTTTGTTTTTGTCATTTAGGCCAAATTTAGGGCATTTCAAGTAAGAATGTGTTAATGACATAAAACCCTTGTGTCATTTCAAAAATTATACTCTTCAATTAATGCAACATGGTTATCTAAAGGGGGGAATATGTAAGTGCCCAAAATATGAAATTCAATAAGACAAATTTCATGATGAAACAACTCCTCGTAATCCAACAAGACATGTCAAAATTAAAATATAACAATTATTTTGTATCTCTTACAAAAATCCTACTTATTAAACCTCCCAAACCCCTCCAACTATCTCTAGTAATTCTTATTTTTCTTTTAATATTTTCCCATACCTTTTTTTCTTACCTTTTTTTAAAATGGTTCTAAAATCACCATCTACATAACTTTTGATTAAATGCATAAGTTTTTATTTCATTCCTTTCTTAATTTTTCTCAATTTAGATATAATTTTAATGTTCCTTATTCCCAACCTAAAAAAAAAAAAAAAAATCTTATCCAAAAGGATTAAAGTATCTCCAAAATGTAGACTACCATTTTTTCCCTAGAACCATAATAGGACTCAATCATTCATATTTCCTAATGTCCATAAACTTAGATTTTTCTTTTTGTCTTGTCATGGATGCATGTGAAATTCAATTTCTCATTGGAAGAAATAAAAAAATTGGCATTGAGGACTTGGCATCCAAATTGCTGCATGTCTACGAAAGTAAGCTCTAGTTGTAGATTTCTAGTTTTTTTGCTTAGTAGTTTAGATTCTTTTGTTTAATAAATTTATATTGTTATATTTGACTAGTGTAGATTGATTTTAGCTTAGAGTATATTTAGAATTATATATTTATGTGTGTTTTCATTAACTATGTGTGTTTAGTTAATATTTTTCTTACAATTGTTATTATTTAATCATTTTCAACTTAAAGCACTATAATCAATTTATTTATTTTTATGGAAGTAAAAGAATCATTTCTAGTCTAAATATTGTCTAAAAATTTAAGATTCCCTCTACCAATCTATTTTGAAACACATATATGTGAACTAGTGAAGGAAACTTCAAGAAAACCTCTATGTATATCAATGACCAAAAATTCTTTTTGAAAACCTTTGACGGAACTATACTAGAAAAAAGAGACTTTTAATATCCTTAATTTACATAGTTTATTCAAAATTAAAATTCTATGAGTGGTTTTCAAATATTATTATTTTAAAATAGTTAAGAAGTTTAATTACAAATATGTGCCTAGAAAAAACCCTTACTTTTTTAGGAAAGTTAAAACAACTACTTGTACATTAAAAAAAATTATTAAAAGTTTGTTTCACACTGCTATTAGTTGCACTCATTTTAAATTATTGAATCAAAAAAATTAAAAGATAAAATTCTTGCAATATAAACTAGTAATTGGATTTCATGCATTTAAGTACTTACTTTCTCAATTAAATATAATTTTTCACATTTTATTAATTAAATCATTTTAACTCATAAAATGTTCCATTTAACAAAATAACCAATTCAAAAATTGAGAAATATTAAAAAGCATTCTAAAATATAAGAAAAGAAAAAAATGAAAGCAAACACTTATGCAAGCATATACATTTACCCATACACATGCATTCATGCAAAATCCACACTACTTCCTTACTTGGGAACATCCTAAGGGCATGAGATACAATTAAACTTTGTTATCACAATGTCATGCCTAAAAGATAGATATCATCCACATCATTGGGAAGATGCAGAAGTGGGAACCCAAGGAGGAGGAGACCATTTAGCACAACTCTAAGAATATTGTTGGAATTTTTCACTACACCCACATCTTTGGCCTTGACATGGGCACTAGCCATGGATTAGGAATGGAAGAACTTGAGTGATTATGTATGGAGTATTTCTCCAATGATCTAATAGGGCTTCATTAAGTTAAAAAATGCTTGTCATTTGAGTTATTAGAGAATAAGGTGACATTTTTATTCTCTAAATAGTGAACAAAATATCCATTATGAAAGTATGTCACATGTCTAAGTAAATTCAACGAGAAGGCAAGGCCCACTACCTAACAGTATTTTGTTAGGTGGAAAAATATACTTAAAAGGTCTTGAAGAAGCCATGAATACATGACTAGGCTAACTAAGCTCTAGAATAAAACCCAAAAAGATGTTTGAGTCTCAATTTAAAAAAAAAAAAAAATTGAGCACTTAAGATTAGAACTACTAGGTGAATAAAGAGTTTGCCAAGAAAGCCTTGATAAAGAATACACAAACCAAAAGAGGCAAGCTTAGATTCCACACTAGATTTCTAAACTATCTGAAATCTCTTACTCCAAACATGGATAAAAAGGCTAAGACACTAATTCTTGTTTAGCTTCTAAATCATATGCAAGTGAGGGAAGAGTTAATTATAGCCTTTGCTCTAGGAAAATATTTATAGAAGTGTGTGTCTAAAAATAACTATGAGGGAAGAGTTAATTATAGCCTTTGTTGTAGGAAAATATTTATAGAAGTGTGTGTCTAAAAATAAATATGAGGGAAGAGTTAATTATAGCTTTTGTTGTAGGAAAATATTTATAGAAGTGTGTGTCTAAAAATAATTTCTAGTCCCTCCACCTTGGCCAGTTTGATTGAATTACAATCTTATTCTAAAATTTAAAAGGCACAACCTCTAGGGTCTCCTAAAGGATTCCTTATCTTAGCTACTTAAAGTTATACTTGGTTCTAGGTTGTGGCCAAGAAAGTCAAAAAGAAGTTTATTTAGCCCATATAAATCACGAATAGTTTAAATTCCTCATAAAAAAATAAATCTAAGGAATCTTGACCAATAGAATGTCAAAAAGGGAAGATAATCACTAGAAACCACAAGAATAATAATTGATTAACAAAAAAATCCCATCTCAAACACCTTTACTATTCCAAATGAGCCAAAATTGAATGGCTTCCCATACCTCCCATATGTTTTTAGCAATCATAACAGACATAAAGATGATAAAAGATTTTAAAAACCCAAACTCTCTTAAATCATACAACTGTAGAGAAGACTAAAAATATATAATTTCTTAGAAGAATATTTTGTGCCTCATTACTTTCAATGCACTCAATAACTTATTTAACCAAAAAAAAAAAAACAGAGCAATGCCATACCATTACACATCAATCAAGCTTAAGGTCTGAGATTTTCTTATGAACATAAATGCCAAATCATATGATGAAAACCCTTAATTTGGCCAAACTGCCCAATAACTTATTTAACACAGAGAGCAATGCCTTTCCATTACACATCAATAAGCCTAAGCTCCCAGATTTTTTCAGAAGGCAATATAAATACCAAATCACATGATGAAAACCCTCACTTTGATCAAACTGACCAAAAAAACCCAACAAAAAGAATAATACACAAGAGACTGAAAACACTCAAGAAATGCATTTCTTTAAACCCACTTTTCAAAATGGAAGTGCCCGATTCTATATAGCAATCAAATAACAATTGTATCTATATATGAAGTGAGTAAAATCGAATATGCAGCCACTATTTATTACCATTGCAGAGAGCTACGCTGATCCAACAACTGGTGCACACATCTTTTATTATGGGTTAAGAGATTAGTGTACCTATCTTGGTTTTTGTTCTTTATGGCATAGATTTTATTCACCAGTCATGGAAATCAAGAAGCTCGGAATTTAGAGTGGTTTTTGGCAAAAAGTCAAGACTTCAAGTTAAAACTTTTTTTCTTGAATTCATGTATCCAACTAATTTCTGGGTCCCATTGTAGCATAGATTTTATACTCATGAGTCATCATCTAAATCAGGAGAGCCCATCTAAAGTCTATCTACAAACAATGTGGATATAGAAGTGGATTAAAAAAACTTGCCATTGCTATGAACTGCCAGATAACAAGATGCTAAAATGCAAGCTGCATTACTACTGGATAAAAATAAATCATACCCTGGCGAAGATAATAAGTTGAAACCAGCCATTAGTTTATATTTCATGGCGTTGCTTGAGACTGCTAGATCATAAAATGTAGAATTGCGGGCTGCATTAGGACTCAGTGATCAAAACAGAATCATACCTTAACCTAAAAACTTTATTGAAACATAGTATTTGATTTCAAAATAGGAATTCACTTAGAATTTCAATGTACAAATAAACAACTGAAATTGAGCATGAGAACATCTATTCTTGGTTGATGAACTATATACTAAATATTCCGATCATCATCATATTGTAATGCCTTAAATATTGTCTGTGCTTATCTTACAATAGAGGAATATATTTTGTAAATGTACGCACCAATCACCCATTTCAGAGCTGTTCAATATAACAAAACACAGAAATGTTTCATGTTGAATTCTTGTGTCAAAAAGGTGTAATTCAAAACAGCAACCTAGTTTGCTAGTATAGGCCGATTTCATAGAATTTCCAATACATAAGCTTCCACCATAAGCCATCTTGGGGATAGTGATTCTCATTCTAATTACATTAAGACAAAAAGAAACATGCAAAACCAAATTGCTCAAGGACCATGCACAACATTCCCCATTTGAACTGTACTAATGTAATAATTAGCCATTACCAGTTTGTGGTGCACCCTCCTGAACCATATCTGCTGGAAGTGCTGCTGGGTCAAGCTCCCAACAATCTCTTGGTATATTCAGAGCATCATTCCCTTTAAGTCTGTGTGCTGGCACCTTATGTGAGAATCTCAGCATGTTTTTCTCTGTAACACTTTCAATCTCCATCCTTTGGAACAGAGTCTTGTATTTCCCCACCTTCACAAGAGGAACAACATCGATCCCAACCTCATTTACAGAATCGTTGAGAATCTCTACAAGGAGATATTTATGCCTGATTTCCTCAGGAGTGGATGCATCCCAATCCGGGGACCAGTCCCTATACAGAGCCCAAACATCTCCCCTTCTTGGCATAATTTTAACCCTTCCCTTGGATCTCTCCCACCTCACAATGTGAGAGAAAACATTGATGCTTTTGATAGTAATAGCATTTAGAAACTTGAAATCTCCACACCCCTTATAAAACCCTGCTTTGTGCCATTTAATAAGAGCGGGCTCGTTATTGAGCATTGAGTCAAGCCAAGTTATCTGCACCTTAAATGGATAAAAGGAACAAATCTTCCGTATCCGAGCATAAAACCGAGGCATTCCATCCTCATCATCATATGCAGCCCAAATCTGGTCTACCTCAAATGACTCTTCTGCTCTGTCTCCATCAAAATCATAAAAATCTGCATCTGGCACAGCCATCATCTTCTCCTTTATATCTCTCTTAGCTTTTCTTCTTACGCTATTAGCGTTGTTAGTTTTCCCCCTGTTCTCCTCCCCACGAATTTTGTGGGGCTTAACTTGATGAGGATACAGGGGCAGACCAACTGCGACCATCCCCTTCACCTTTGTACTTAAGATTGTACATGAATTGCCCTGATAAGCGTCTGCCCTATCACTCTCCCTGCCAAAACCATCTTCCAGAATAACACAATCATCGTCGTCGCTGTCATCATCAGTACCATTGCTTTTTCTTTTGTTACCAGCACCGGACGCCATACCAAAGCCCTGATTATGCCTCTGCTCAAAATCCTTCTCCAATTTGTCAAGGATTTGTTGCACAAACCTTACAGTGGCCTCTGCAGAGGCAGCAACATAAACACTCTGGCCTGAGCATCTCTGACTTTCTTTCTGAGACTCGTTACTGGATGGCCAATAGCCATGGGCATTACCCCTGAAAGGCCTTCGCAATCCACTTCTCATCTTATCATACTGAGCCTTTCTAGTTTCATCAGAAAGAACTGTCCAAGCTTCTGCAACCAGCTTAAATGCTCGCTCAGCTCCTACACCACAGTTCTTATCAGGGTGCAGCAACAAAGCCAATTTCCTATAATCGCTCGGGATTATAGTGTTAATTTATGTAGCTTTGACAGGTGTCTCCATTGTCTAGAAGTGTCATTTAATTATTTAATTATTTTCTAGAAACCTCCAGAAAAGGGCTGAGTTGTCTAGATAATTATGTAATTAAATAAATTGATTCTCCTAGAGACTTCTAGAATCCAGTTAGTTAGGGTTTTTAGAGTCTATTTAATCTTAGCCATTGATTGAGATTAAATCATGGCCATTGGTTTTCCAATGAGAAAAGTATAAAAGGGGATCAATGGGCAATTGGAGAACAACAACAAGTAGATTCTGCAAAGGATAGCAAGTAGGATTTGCAGCTGAGAGCAAATAGTCTTGCGCTGTTAGCAAGGGCCGTGTTAGCTGCTAGATAGCAAAATGTGGAATTTCAGCAGAGAAATTGAGGGAAGAATTCGAGAAGAATATTCGCCGAGCTCGCCAAGAAGAGGCAAGCGCTTTGTATTCTTAATTTGGTTGAAGTTTAATATAATTCTCATCCGCAAGTAGTGGTTTTCCTTCTGGTTTTTCCACCGGACAATTTGTCCAAAAAATATTGTGTTCATTATTGTGAATGTTTTCTTCTCTATTCTTGTGAGTTTCATTATGAAGTTGGGTAGCTTGTGTTATTTTTCATATTTGCCGAGAATTCACTGTGAGTCAAATAATCTATGCATTAGATAGGAGATTAATAATCAATAACTGCAATAGAATTTTCACATGGTATCAGAGCTGATCTGAGGGCAGACAAAGCTCAGCGCAGGAAAGAGGGTTTATAAAACCCAGTTCTACCTCTTCAGAATTATTATTATTTGTTTTCTTTTATCTTTTGAGATGGCCTCAGCAGGTTTAAGAGATCAGGACAGATTGGATGGAGCCTCAAATTTTGGTGTCTGGAAAGCCAGAATTTCTTTGTTGCTGGAAGAGAATGTGATCAAGGAATATGTGACCAGTGTTGTACCTGTACCTACAGATCCAGCACAGCTCTTAGCATATAAGAAGGAAGATGCCAAGGCGAGGAGGATGATTCTTGATGGTGTCAAGGATCATATTGTTCCACATGTCGCAGAGTTAGATACAACGAAGAAGATGTGGGATGCCATTCTGAATCTGTACCAGAATGCTACCACTAACCGGAAGCTGATTCTCAGAGAAAAGTTGAGGACTACTCGGATGAACAAGGGAGAGGACGTGACAAGTTACCTCACCAGACTCAGACTTGTCAAGGATGAGTTGGTTGCTGTTGGAGATAATCTAGGTGATGACGAGCTAGTGCGGATAGCCCTAAATGGGTTTACTAAGCAGTGGGATGTCTTTGTTCAAGTTATTAATGGACGAGACACCTTGCCAAGTTGGGATCGACTTTGGAGTGACTTCACTCAAGAGGAGCTTAGACTAAGCCTTGTCAGTAGGACCAGTAGCAAGAGTCAGCAAAGTGAGGCGGAACAGGAGAACGTTGCCCTTGCAGGAAAAGGGAAAGCAAAGAAGGGGTCTAGTAAAGGATCAAATCCACAAGGTGAGAAGAAGAAGAAGGACCTATCTAAAGTCAAGTGCTATGGCTGTCACGAGTTTGGCCACTATGTCAGCGATTGCCCGCAAAGGAAGAAAGGCAAGAAGCAGACAGCAGCTTCAGCAAGTGCAGATGAGCTCTCTAGGAGAATGGAGGATGAGTTCGCTCTCATAGCTTGTATGGCTAGCTCAACCTCACAGGGTGTTTGGTATATAGATAGTGGGGCGTCATTTCATATGACAGGAGTTAGAGAGTACTTCTCCAGCTATAAGGACATCAGAATGCAGATCTCTATGGGGAACAGGTCCAAACTCAATCCAGTTGGGAAAGGGACTGTTCTATTTCAGAGGGAGAATGGTAAGCGGATTCCTATTCATGATGTGTTGCATGTGCCAGGCTTAGGTATGAATTTGATTTCCATATCTGTCCTTCAGGATAAAGGTTACAATGTACTCTTTAGAGGGGCAAGTGTGTTAATTAAGCACAAGGATTGGAAATCACCCATAGCTATTGGAGTTAAGAGCGGCCGGCTTTACAGGTTGCAGTTTGATACTCATAAGGCAATCATGAGCGTTAATTCTAGAGATCAAGGAGAGCTAAGTGGCATAGGAGGATGGGCCATATACATCATGGAGCACTCCAATTGCTTCAGAGACGCTGGATGTGTTCCCGAGGCGAGCACGAAAGCATGATGATGTATGTAAGGGATGTGTGTTGGGGAAGTTTGCGAAAGCAACTTTTCCAAGGAGTGACACTAGATCCAAGGGTGTTCTTGATCTAGTACATTCAGACATATGTGGACGAATGTCGACGAAGTCTCTCAGAGGATATGAGTACTTTGTTACTTTTATTGATGATTTCTCCAGGAAGACCTGGATATACTTCTTGAAGACCAAGGATGAGGTTTTCAGTCGCTTCCAAGAGTTCAAAACTCTTGTGGAGAATTCAACAGGGAGGAAGATAAAGGTTCTTCGGTCAGACAATGGAGGCGAAAGGCAATAAAGGAAAGAGTTCCAGAGTTCTGTACCATGGAAGGAATCAAGAGAGAGTGGATTGTTCCTTACAACCCACAACAGAATGGGGTTGCTGAGAGGAAGAATCGGTCTATATCAGAGGCGGCAAGGGCTATGCTATATGACCAGGATATGCCACGTTACTTATGGGCAGAGGCATGCAGTACAGCAGTGTACATACAAAACAGGGTTCCACATAAGGTATTAGGCAAGATGACACCAGAGGAGGCGTTCTTAGGGAAGAAGCCAGATGTCAGCCACTTCAGGATATTTGGGAGTTTGGCGTATTGTCACATTCCAGGTGCGACACGCTCCAAGTTAGATCAAACTGCAGAGAAGGGGTACTTTGTGGGGTACAGTGAAACCTCAAAGGCATATCGGATATTTATTCCAGGGACCAAGAGGACTATAGTTAGGCGTGATGTCAAGGTCATGGAGGACAAGGCATTTAGGAGGTCCAGAGATTTGCCAGCAGATGATCAGAGTGAGCAGTTAGTGGAAGCTCCAAGGATCGTTCAACCAGATCAAGGACAGCGAAGCTCGAGTACAGTTACTAGTACATGCACAAGCTCAGGTGCTGAGAATTCGCAGAGTATGGAGCAGCAGATGCAACAGATCCAAGAGATGCATCAGGGTGATATGGAGGTTGATACTTCATCCTCTACAGTTGGTAGCAAGAACCAGCAGTCACAAAGTAATACTCAAGAGTTTGTGGGAGCTCCTAGGATGAGTAGTAGACAGTGGAGACAACCAGCCAGGTATGATGACTATATGGCATTAGTTAGTCAGTTGGTAGATAGTGAACCTTCTAGCTATCAGGAGGCCGCACAGCAGAAAGTGTGGCAAGATGCAATGGTTGAGGAGTATACCTCAATAGTGCAGAACGATGTGTGGGAGGTTGTGCCTAGACCGACAGATAGGGCAGTGGTTGGATCACGCTAGATCTATAAGATCAAGCACGGTGCGTGATGGTAGCATCGAGAAATACAAGGCAAGGTTTGTGGCCAAGGGTTCTCTCTCGTAAGGAGGAATTGACTATGAGGAGACATTTGCTCCAGGGCCGTATACTTCTATACGAATGATCTCTTGCAAAGATGTATGGGATACAGATCCATCGATGGATGTCAAGACTGTTTCTTAATGGTGAATTGAAAGAGGAAGTATACATAGAACAACCAGAGGGCTTTGTGGCACACAGCAGTACAACCCACATGTGCAGATTGAAGAGAGCTTTGTACGGACTCAAGCAGGCTCCCAGGGCGTGGTATGAGCGCATTGATAGATACTTGCAGGGAATGGGCTTCGTGAAGAGTGAAGCAGATGCTAACCTCTACTACTTGGTGGTTGGGGGTGAGGTTCTCATTCTTGTTCTTTATGTGGACGACTTGTTTTTAACAGGTTCACTAGGGCTCATAGAGGAAAGCAAGAGGGACCTCGCAGTAGAGTTCGAGATGAAGGATTTGGGGCTTATGCACTACTTTCTAGGCATGGAGGTATGGCAGACAGATGGAGAGATTTTCCTTGGACAAGGGAAATACTACATCGAAATATTGAGGAGGTTCGAGATGGAGGATTGCAGAGCCATGTCTACTCCTATGATCACGAATTGGAAGAAGGTAGAGACATCCAGAGAGGAGGATGTAGACCCCACCTTATACAGGTAGTTGATTGGGTCTCTCATGTATTTGGTCAACACCAGGCCAGATATATCCTTTGCAGTAAACTCTCTTAGTCAGTTCATGGTGGAGCCGAAGAGAGTGCATTGGACGGCAGCAAAGCATGTGTTGCGGTATTTGCGAGGTACAATCGAGTATGGAATCAAATATACTCGAGGTGATGGTATCAGGTTGATAGGCTATACTGACGCAGATTGGGCAGGCAGTACAACAGACAGGAAAAGCACTTCAGGGTGTTGCTTTAGCTTGGGATCAGGAGTTGTCTCTTGGTACAGCAGGAAGCAGAAGTCTGTGGCTTTGAGTTCTGCAGAGGCAGAATACATAGCAGCTAGCATGGCGACGTGTGATGCGATATGGCTTCGGAAGTTGCTGGTGGCCTTGTTTGGTCAGAGGGTTGAGACTACGGTGATACATTGCGACAATCAGAGTTGCATCAAGTTGACTGAGAATCCGGTGTTTCATGATAGGTCTAAGCATATAGACATCAGATATCATTTCAGCAGAGATTGTGTACAGCGCGGGATTGTTCAGCTACAGTATATACCTACAGATCAGCAGGTAGCAGACATTTTGACCAAGGCATTGGGGAAGGCGAAATTCATCTTCTTCAGAGATAAGCTGGGTGTCATGCAGAACACCTTCCTCGCTAAGAGGGAGTGTTAATTTATGTAGCTTGGACATGTGTCTCCATTGTCTAGAAGTGTCATTTAATTATTTAATTATTTTCTAGAAACCTCCTTAAAAGGGCACGAAGTTGTTCAGATAATTATGTAATTAAATAAATTGATTCTAGAGACTCTAGAATCCAGCTAGTTGCATTTTAGAGTCTATTTAATCTTTAGCCATTGATCGGGAGATTAAATCATGGCCATTGGTTTTCCAATGAGAAAAGTATAAAAGGGGATTAATGGGCATTTGGAGAACACACAAGTATAGAGTTGAGAAAGACTTGCAGTGATAGCAAGTAAATTTGCAGTGAGAGCAAATAGTCTTGTAGTGTTAGCAAGGGCGCAGTGATAGCGTTGGGGATAGCAGCTGTGGAATTTCAGCAGGAGAAATTGAGGGAAGAATTTCTGGAGAAGAATATTGCCGGAGCTCTGCCAGTAAGAGGCAAGCAGTTTTTGTATTCCTTAATTTGCTGAAGTTTAATATAATTCCTCATCTGCAGTAGTGGTTTTCCCTTCAGGGTTTTTCCACGGACAATTTGTCCAAAAATATTGTGTTCATTATTGTGAATGTTTTCTTCTCTATTCTTGTGAGTTTTTATCGGTGAAGTTGCGGCCAGGGTATATTTTTCGACATTTGCCGAGAATTAATTTCTTCGTGAGTCAAATAATCTATGTATTAGATAGGAGACAATAATCAGAATCGCAATAGAATTTTCACATACGCAGGCTTGGGCATGAGTATCCACATCCAAAACCTTGTAATAATCAACCAATCCCTTGGGTTTTTGGCCAGGAGCAGCAGCCAGGTGGACATTCAGAACTGCTATGAATTGAGTGAGGCCTTCAAGAACAGGATATATATTCTGAGCTTTCAATGCCATCTTCCTGGCACCTTCCAAATCCTGGGCTTCAATTTTTTTCTCTGCAATTTCCTTGGCCTTTCTGGCCTCATCTTGATAGCAGTCCATTTGCAATGCCTGTACAACTATTCTTGGCTTCCAAGGCTGACGGGAGACGTATGAAGTAGCACAGAAAAACAATTGTTACTGCCCAGAAATAGTATGAAGAAATTTGGATCCCAACTTCTATCAATGTACATAATTTTCTCAGGTGGAATTAAAACGTGCAATGCACTCATTCGAAGGAGTGATGAGATTATTCTTGAGTTGTACAAGTGACTTAACAGTTAACCGTCATCTATATGGCATGCAATTTTATCATCATAAAAGGTCATTCGGTTTCTGTTAGAAAGCTCGTGAATCCTTTCGTCGGCTTAAAGATCATGAAAGTGAGCCGATCCCTAAACTAAAACTAATCGCCAAAAGACAGTACCTCTTTCACACATTTTAAAGAAAATTCTTAAAACATTAATATTTGTGCTTAGAAAAATAGTTGTGACGGTATGTTTTGCCCTTAAATAAAAAGGTAAAAATTGTTACTATTTTTTTTTTAAAATATTTCACTCAAATATAATATACATGAGTTAATCATCAGATGATATATAAAATTATTACAATTTCATAATATTAAATTATATAAAGTAATTTAAAATGTTTTCCTTTTTAATTAAATATTATAAATCAAAATAATAATTTAATTCAAAAATAATATATGTAATTATGTTACTTTTGATTTTAGTATGTAATTTGATTATTTTATTTAATCTACTAAATAAGGACACATCTGTCACTCAAACATGTTATATTATTCTCTTCAAAACTTATTTGACTCAATTCTCAATAAATTTGCTTGCCTTGGACAAGATGGCAATTTTGATCATGTCCATTGATAAGATCATTGGCATAATGGCATTGGTTGCTTTCAAATTTTAAACTCATGCATTCCGAATTTGACAATCCTGAGATTTGACTAACACCTATTGACATGAGGGCTAAAATTCAAAAATGTGTTTCTAAGGTATGTTTTTAAAAGCTTCATTGTAGGACATGTAAATCATCAGGTCATTGGAGCATTTTTAGGAAAAGAGCATACACTATCTTCTCCCTTATGCGGACTTAGTCATTAGTCACCCTATATCAAGCATCGATAATCACTTAAGTTCAACAAGCAACAATCAACATTCATCAACATACATTAGTGATTAGAAATCAATAATCAATGGTTGATTTAATAATGTTCACTATCAGTATCACCACATATTGGCATTCATTACCTTCTCATTCATCTCTTTTAGTTTCATTGTTAAGTTGATCCTAAGGCTTGACTAAAGTGCAAGGAAGTCTTGAATTTCAACCCTAACATAGCAAACCCCATGGTACTTCTTACTATCACCATTATTTATTTTACTTAAGGTATTAGCAAGTGAGCAATTTTTGCAAGTACTAATGTTAAAACTTTGTACCAGATGGGATCACTAAAAACAAATAGGATTATATCACTAGGAAGATG
>VDFB02287603.1:0-21334 GCA_007258455.2 Sequoia sempervirens
TGGAGGTGAATTTTTCGTCAATGAATTGCTGGGGTGAATTTTCCTAGAGCCCTATCATACATGTCGCTAACAATCTATCTATGGAAGGAATGATTATTCCATAGTAGCATAGCCCCCATTGCACGTGTGTGTCAAAGTGGAGTTTGTTGGCATGCACGTTTTTTTTATCATGTATCTACTTAAGTCCAACTTGGCATTTATAACCATAGGTGTGCATTTATTTTTCTTGGTCTGGAGCATTCACTTGCTATGACATGTTACCCATGATCTTTTCTCTAGTATTTACCACATGTTTCTTGCATTTTTCCCTACTTATTTATACAAGGCCCTTTGTACATTTCAAAACATCTCATTCACATCAATGGTTAAATAGCTTCTTTTTGGTTGCTTCTCATTGTTTGGCTGTTTTGGCTTGCAGCATAGGCTGTTGGGTGCATCAACATGGTATCAAAGCTACTATGACTATAGCCCTTTCCGCCCATTGAGTTTTCACTAGGTCTGAGTCTACATTGTGCAGGGAATTGCTAAAGAAGCTTGTGCCTTTCCTGTGCCTAAAATCCCACTTCCAGCTCTCTGTTCTTGGCGAAAGTCTCAAGGTCCACCGACAGACCTATTGTGTCCCACCTGTAGTCACCGAGGAACTCATCGGTCAAGTAGGATGGGGGCTCCCTTGAGAACGGTCCCAATTATTTCACCCTGTCCGGCCCGTACCAGGGGGAGCTTGATACGAGTGCTTTGATAGTCTTGGTCATGCCCCTCTGCATGTTCACGCACTCTCCCACATTCAGACTCGCCAGTTGCCTAGAAAACTTTTTTGCTATCTACCCTGCAAATGGTGGAGATGAGAGCTTCGCCATTAGGGTCATTGTTTCTTCCTGCTCTTGCTATGTTTCTCTCTGGACACTTGGTCTACGGGTGTTTTGGGATCCTAGGCTACTTGGCGTTTGGAGCAGCGACCAGAGAGATCATTACACTGAATTTGGGGAAGAATTTGATGACAGATCTGGTGCAACTAGTGCTTTGCCTCAACTTGCTCTTCACCTTTCCTTTAATGATGAATCATGTTCATGAGGTGGTGGAGCCCAATACTCATTTCTATTGAGGTCTTTGTGTGTCCTTGTGACCACCATTGTGGCTATGTTTGTGCGTAATTTTGCAGATTTTTTGTCTCTAGTGGACAGTAGTGTGTGTTGTGCTCTAGGTTTTGTATTGCCCGCATCGTTTCACTTGATTGCTTATATGAAGGAATTTCCATGGCTTCATGTGCTCGCTGATGTTCTCATCATCTTTGTCAAGTCTAGGTGTGAGCAAGGACTTTAGTCCAAAATTGGACGTGCAAAAATTCTTTTAGCTATTTATATAGCTGATTACACTGCATTCAGATGTGAGTAAAGGCTCACGTGGACAACTGAAGGTTGGATTGTTTTGTTTAATCTCGTGTTCGTTTTATGTGGAGGTTTGTGCTCCTTGTTACGTGGTGGCTTACACTAACCATGTTGATTTCTGCACTCATGGTGAATGGGTATTCTTCTATGGTTTGAATATGTGTTGTGACGTGGTGCTGGAACTCGTCAAATATCTCCCATTTCACTATCAACTTGGCCCATTAGGCCCCATTTTTTTTGCAATTATTTTTTTTGGTGGTCACGTGGAGCGATCAAGAGCTATTGTGGACTCCAAAAGTGTCTAAAATAGGGTTTTTTTTCAAATTTGCGCAAATTTTGCAAATGGATTTTGTTTTCAATAACTGAGCTACCATTGAAAAGCTGCTTCAACGATCTTCACTATGGATGAGGTGTTTTCTGGAAATTCTATCATTTTATGCCATTTTTTACTAGCTTGAAGTTGCAAGTTGTTACTATGATATCTCTTGGAAAATTTGGTGCTTGTAAATTGTAAAATCAGTTTGAATATATTATGGGGGGTGTATTTTACATTTTAGTCCTTTGAGTGCCCTTGTATATCATGTTGGACCCTAGGATTGATTTTCTCACTCCACAAAACTATCACACATGGAAGCTCAAGATGTCACAAATGTTGCAATCTCGGGGTCTATGGCAACTATTGGATGTTGACCAACCCGAATTCACTAAAACATTTGAGAAATTTGTTCATAGAAACAAAATGGATGAAGTTAAAGGACTCATAGGTCTTCATGTATCTAATAATTTGTTGTTTCATATTATTGAGTGTAAAACACTTAAAGAGGTGTGGGATAAGCATGCATGTATGGTAAGGTTAATCAATTTAGGATCTTGCAACTTGAAGCCGATCTCACTTCTCTCTCTCTAGATGCTTTTCCCTCTATTCAGGATTTCCTTCCATAATTCAAGTTGATTTTGTCTCAATTAAAAGGATGTGTTCATGCCAAAGAAGATGAGTGTATTTTCTTGATCTTGTCTAAGCTTAGAGGTCATTTTCAAGTGTTTTCCTCTACCTTCTATTCTACTATGGATTCTATGAGGGAAGATCATAAGATGCCTTCTTTTGAGGAGTTTTGTGATCACTTGATGAGGGAGTAGGCCAAGTTGATTTAGATGGATGCTCTACCTAAGAGTCATGTTTTAATGGATCAATCTTCCAAGGGAAAGGGTAAGAATAAGAAGAAGTCTAAGACATATTCGTCTTTCAGTGGTGAGCCTTCCTCCAAGCCTAAGGCAAAGACTGATCAAAAGGATAATCCTACACTTTCTCCTCCTTCTAACTCAAGCAAGTAATCTTCTAAGTCTAAAAAGAAGAAGGAGAATTGTTCCTTTTGTGGAAAATATGGGCATAATGAAGCACATTGTTTTGAGAGGCTAAGAGCATTACAAGAAGCTATGAGGAAGCATAATCTTTCCATGCCTAAGTCTTCTTCCTCAGGAAAATAGAAAGCTCTCTTAGCTACGGCTTTTTCCTCTACCAGTTCCAATTGGATTCTTGATTCTGGTGCTTCTCATCAAATGACTCATACTATGGATTTTTTTTATTCTCTTTCTAATAGACATACTTCACATATTGTTGTTGGGAACTCTTCTCAAATTCCAATTTTGGGGACAGGCTCAGTTCATATGCAAGATGGTAGCATTAATGATGTTCTTCTTGTTCCTAATATTTCACAGAATTTTCTCTTTTTCTATCAGATTTGCAATCATAGTGATCGAAGGCTTATTGAGTTCTCTCCTACTGATGTGACCATTCAAGAGATGCAAGATCCTGAGAAGGTCATTGCTACAGGCACAATTGACCATGCAGCCCGTTTGTATAGGTTTGATGGATTTGAACTTCTTCATCGAGATCATCCCTTATTGCTCATTCAAATTCTATGAGCAAGCTTTGGCATGAATGGTTTGGGAACCTAAATTATAGATATCTTCAACAAATGAGCACACAAAATTTAGTAATTGGTCTACCTCAGATCTCTTGTTCAGATGGAGTTTTTCAAGGTTGTGTGCTTGGAAAGCATCATAGGGATCCTTTTTCGAAGTGTATGGCCACAGGTGCTTCAGCACCCCTTGAGTTGGTGCATAGTGACCTCATGTCCTTGCCCACTCCTTCATTTTCAAGGGACAAATATGTGCTCACCTTCATTGATGATTTTTCTAGGCGTACTTGGGTGTATTTTTGAAGTATAAGGATGAGGTTCTTTGCCATTTCATGTCCTTCCTTGCATTTATGGAGAAGCAGTCAGGACGTTCCCTTCAAAAGATTCACACAAATATTGGGGGGAGTATGTCAATCAGGCATTTCAGGAATTCTATCATGCTAAGGGTATTCTTCATCAAGACACAATTCCATACACTCCTTGGCAGAATGATGTAGCCAAGCGGAAGAATATAACTTTATGGGAGATGGCCAATTGTATGCTACAGTCTAGATCCATGGCTCCCACCTTTTGGGCAAAGGTTGTCAATTGTGCCAACTATATTCAAAACTGTGTGCCCCACAAGGATGTACAAAATATGACTCCCGAGGAGGCTTGGTCTCATGTCAATCCCAAGGTTTCCTACTTTAGAGTATTTGGGAGTGATGTATGGACATTCATTCCAAATGGTTGATGCAAGACAATGGAGAAGAAAAGTCAATGGTTTATTTTTGTTGGCTATTGTGAGGATGTGAAGGGTTATCGATAGTTTGATCCTGTCACTCGAGAGGTTCATTTTCGTCATGATGTTCAATTTGACGATTCTTTCACTCTGAAGGATTCTCCATCACAAGCCTCTCCCTCTCTTCTTCCTAGTTCTTAAGAGGATGTTGTGCTTCCAGAGGATGATGATGATGCTCCTAATGATGTTCTTGATGATGGTATAGATCTTGTTGTTGATATTACTCCATCTTCTCCTTCTCCTCCACCTACACCCCATCGACCTTTATGGGCTCGTACACTTCTTGAGGATGCTGTTTCTCTTGCAGGTGATCCCACAGCTACACGTTGCACTTGTTCCCACACTTCTAGTATCAATATTTTGAGTCATGCAATTTCTACTGATCCTAAAAAAAAATTGAATGCTTTGGGTGTTCTAGAATGGGATAGTGCTATGATAGAGGAGTATTCCTCCTTAATGAAGAATCATACTTAGGATTTGGTTCCTCTTCCCAAGGGATGAATGTTGGTTCGGTGCAAGTGGGTGTATCATACCAAGTTTGCAACTAATGGTTCTATTGATAAGTATAACGCTTGTCTAGTGGCTAAGGGCTTTTCTTAGGTTGAGGGTATTGACTATTTCAAGACCTTTTCTCTTGTTGCAAAGATGGATTCCATCCACCTTGTGCTTTCTATTGTTGCATCTTAGGGTTGGTCAATGTATCAGATGGATATGAAGAGTGCTTTATTGCATGGTGATCTTCATGAGGATATCTATATCGAGCAGCCACCAGGCTTTGTGCAAGACCCTTCACTTGTTTGCAGGCTCTGACGTTCATTGTATGGTCTCAAATAGGCTCCTAGAGCTTGGTATGAGAAGATGGATAGTTTCTTGCTTGCTTATGGATTCACTAGATGTCACTTTGATCCTATAGTTTACATTCAAAGGCATGGGGGGGATCTTCTCATTCATGTTCTTTATGTGGATGATTTGATTCTCACAGGGAGTTCTCCTGCCATAATTGAGGATACTAAGTGAGATTTGATGAAGCGTTTTGATATGACAAATCTTGGTTTGTTGCATTACTTTCTTGGTCTTCAAATCCATCAATATTTTGTCGATATTTCTATCTTCCAGTAGAAGTGTGATCTTGATTTGCTTCAAAGGTTTGGGATGGTTGATTACAAGCCAGCCCCTACTCCTTTTCAATTAGGTGTTGTTTTGTCCACTAGTTGCATTACTCCATCCATTGATTCTACTTTGTATCAACAGTTGGTTGGAAAACTTTTGTACTTAACACATAGTTGTCTTGATATTTCCTTTATAGTTGGTCTTGTCTCTTGTTTCTCTCAAGATCCTCATGAGAGTCATTGGAATGCATCCAAGTGTATCTTATGGTACATTCAGGGCACTGCACAGTTTGGCATTCACTACACATCAGGTGCTACTGAGATTGTGGGATTCATTGACTCAGATTGGGTTGGTGATGTTGATGATCGAAAGTCTACTTTTGGATTTTTTTTTGTCTTGGTTCTAGTCTGGTTGCTTGGTCTTGCAAGAAGCAAACTTTTATTGTATTATCATCAACTAAGGCTGAGTATCAAGGAGTTGTCTTAGCTAGTCAAGAGGTTCTTGAGCTTTGACAATTGATGGTTGAGTTTGGCTTTCCTCTTGATCATCCCACTATTCTTTAGTGTGATAACCAAAGTGCCATACATATTTCTCGCAACCCCATGGAGCATCAATGCACTAAGCATATTGAGATCCACATGCACTTCATTTGGCAGCTCATTTAGGTTGGTGTTCTTGCTTTGGAGTATTTGCCTACGAATAAGTAGGTTACAGACATCTTTACTAAACCTTTGGCATCTCCTTGCTATCTTTAGTTGTGATTGATGTTAGGAGTGAAGGAAGTTGTCCTTAGGGGTCTTGAAGAGTCCTCCTTCCTTTCACTTTTGTTTTGTTCTCTCTTTTGGAGAGGAGTTTTCTCCCATAGGGTTTTTCTCCTTTTCTCTGGTTATGAGAGATTTGCATTGCATTGCATTGTAGTTGTACATGGGTACCTAACAAAGCTTTATTGTCGGGACATATAATGCATCTCATATTACATTTTCATTCACTGAACTTGCATCTCCTACATATTTCTTCATAAGTTGCACTTAAGGGGGGCTTTTGGCATGCATTTTTTTTATCATGCATCTTCTTAAGTCCAACTTGGCATTTATAACCGTAGGTGTGCATTTATTTTTCTTGGTCTGGAGCATTCATTTTGGGCGGTCACTTGCTGTGGCATGTTACCCATGATTTTTTCTCCAATATTTACCACATGTTTCTTGCATTTTTTCCTGCTTATTTATACAAGGCCCTTTGTACATTTCAAAACATCTCATTCACATCAATGGTGAAATAGCTTTTTTTGGTTGCTTCTCATTGTTTGGTTGTTTTGGCTTGCAGCACAGGCTCTTGGGTGCATCAACAGAGTTTTCACTGTAGGTACAAAGTATTAAATTATTATAAATATTATATTGTATTAATATCATCACAATAATAAAAATACTAAGAAAAATATTTAAAATAATTTTTAAAAGTTATATTATATTTAATTGTATTGCATATGGAAATGGCTAAGAAAAAACTTTGAGATAACTTTTAAAAATATTATATTTAATTATATTGCATATTAAGCAAAAGGGACCTAGATAGGAGTGAATAGTAATGAGAGTAAACAAAAAAGAATTGGCGGCCATCTAAAAAATTCCACCACCCCAAAACCACTTTGTACCTACAACAAAATATCTAGACAAACATGTGCACAGGGGCTATGGCCATTGATGCACACGATGCATTGTGATGGCTAGATAGTTGTTGCCATGTCACTAGCTATCCAACTATTAAGATGCACCATGTGCATCCAATGACTATATGCTTGTCATACCTACTCCTAATAGTCTGTTTGTGGAAGGAATGATTATTTTGTGGCCACCAGCATAGCCCTTTATGCACATGTTTGTCAGACTATAGCTTCCGCTAAAGGTACATAGTATTTTTGGGGTGGTGAAATTCTTTCAAGTCGACTGCCGATTTTTTTCTCTCATTACTATTCACTCCTATGAAGGCCCCTTTCACTTAATATGCAATACATTTTAAAAAATAAAATTTATCTCAAATTTTACTCTTACTAGTCTTATATTAATGTAATATAATATTTATAATATATTTGATATAAATATAATATAATATAATTATATATATAATATACTATAGTTATAATATAATATTATCATATCATATAATAATATAATATAAGAATTATATTATATATTTATTATATTTATATTATAGTATTATATTTGTATTATGTTATTTTTATATTATATTTATAATTTTATTATATGACATTATATTTATTACATGTTATAGTGTATTATATTATATTATAAAAATATAACATTATAATATAACAATATAACATTATGATATAGTGTATTATATTATATTATAATTCATCATTGTTGGCCGAAGCACAACAATATTAATTACTATTCTAATCTTTTGTGCTTCGCATGCTTTATGGGTATTTTGATTACCAACTTAATTGGTTTTCTAAAGTCTTCTATATAGGCCTGCAATTCTACCAACATGGGTGGTGAGAGCCATAGGGTGGAACTGACGGGTTTTGAGGAGCTAAAAAACACAAAGGTTTGGGAGATTTTGGAGAAGGGCGGGATAACCAAGTATATTGAAAAACTCCATGGCTGGGACCTGAACATCACTAGGATTTTTGCCAAGGATTGGAAGGATGGCAAGATTATTTTGTTTGGGAGAAATTTTGCTATTGATGAGCAACTAATTGTTGAGGTTATGGGGCTTTCTATTAAGGGCATCGAGTTTTATAGGGATAGGAAACTCTCCATCCAGGCTATGCAAAAATTTCTGAAGATAGAGAAGGAAAAGGAGGACCTGATAAGGACTACCAAAAGTAGTTAGGATTCTTTGAAGATCGTCTCACATTGGAGGAAGGTGTTGAGAGTGCTAATGGAGTACATTACCTTGTCCAGACAATCGATACACTAGGGTTTTTGGGTACCATTTTGTGCTCCTCAACCATTTTCAGCATTAGGTTAGGGTTTCCTTCCCTTTCTATCTTGCTACCTATATGAATGCTAGTCTTCAGAACTATAGTCAAAATCTGATTAGGCATTCTATTCTTCATGAGGGTTTGCTTGTTTTAATCTTTGAGCATTTCAAAGCTATGTCTACTTTGTCCCACTAGACCCCTTCTTCTAGGGGAAGGGTTGCTACTAAGGAAAAAGGCAAGTCTAGTGTCTCTCCCCAAGAGAAGGGTAAAAGAAAGGTCTCAGAGGATCCCTCTTATGATATTAATCAGGATGATTTGCAGTCAACCCCCTCTTTGAATTACTCCAGTTACCTTGCCACTGACAAAGAGGATAGGCCCCATTATCCTAGTGAACTCAAGGCGGATGACCATTACTTTAAAGTTGAATGTGAATTCCCTGATGACATTCTTTCTATTTCCCATAATGGGTTTGTGGATTTCTTTTGGTTAATCAAATGGGTGTTTTTTGAGATTAAGGAACTTAAACTGAATCAAAGGGCTATGAACAGTAAACTAGAAAAGGATGATAAAAGTGGCAATAATAATAGAGACTGTAAAGATAAGGCCACCGACTTATGGACTGAGGAAGAGAAGAAATACATGGTGGGGTGCCTCAAGAAAATAGTTGAGGATTTACAGCAATTTAAGAGAAACCATGATGATGGCAAGCTTTCTGGTATGGAGGAAAAGATTAAGAACATAAAAGATTCTATCCACAAGGTGCTGGAAATGAGCCACAAAATTTTAAAATCTATAGTGCAGACCATGAATACGATGGTGGATAATCTGGAAAATGCCTATCACGTCAGGGTTGCTGTGTATGTGGATGTTGAGAAAGAGGAAAGCCAGGTGGAAGGCATGGGGCTGAGTAAAAGAACCAAAGTGAATCTAAAGAGGAAGGCTAACCAAGCTCTTGTTAACATTCAGGAGATTAAGAAAGTTGTTTTAAATATGAATAATCTTGAGCAGGAGGCGGCGAATATCCTCAGGAATCTGGCCTAGCGGCTGGGCTTTTGTTGGCTTTTTGTTGTGTTGCCTTGGGATGGTTCCTTGTTCTCTTATTTGATGGCAGTTGTCTATTTTTTTTCTTGATCCCTTTATTGTTGTATATTTCTCTTCTTTACTGTTAAGGGTTTTGGGGTCCTTTCAAAACATGTTTGTTCCTTAATCAAAAACATTACAATATAATAATTATATTATATTATATTATATATAATAATAGAGTATAATAATTATATTATACCTTAAAGTTATCATATCATATAATAATACAATATAATATCTAAATTATTTTATATTATATTTATAATTATATTATATTATACTATGTTATATTATATAATTTATATTATTATTTATGTCATATTTATATTATGTTATATATTTTTATTGTATTTATATTATGTTATGTTATGTTAAATGTTATGTTATGTTATGTTATGTTATGTTATGTTATGTTATGTTATGTTATGTTATGTTATGTTATGTTATGTTATGTTATGTTATGTTATGTCATGTTATGTTATGTTATGTTGTTATGTTATGTTGTGTTGTGTTGTGTTGTGTTGTGTTATGTTTTTGATTAAAAAAGTAGGGTAAGAGTCTTGATCTTGAACAAAATAGAAAAGAAAACATAAGGTCAACAAGTCCACCAGTCTGAGCAAAAATAAAGGCCTATAGGCTTGCCAGAAACAAAACCAAACATTAAGACCTAAACAATCTAGAAAAGAACAAAAAGTGATTGCCATGAATAGTAGTATAGCTTCCTTCAAGAGTGAAATATTTCATGATATGTAAGCTTACTAGATTGATAGGAGCCAACAACTTCTCTCTATCATACCCATTTTAGAATATCCTCATCCTCTCATCCTTGTCATTGAAATATTGGTAGTTCTTGTGGCTCACCTTCACCACTTTAATTCCCTTACATTCCATACCTATCATCTTAGTAATATGTCTCAAATTCACCTCAAAGTAGATGCTTCCAATAGACACCTTACCCTCCCTCCACGAGTTAAAAAATTTTGAAGTGAGATCGTTTTCAAAGCCCTTCATTGCTTGCAAGAAGTGTGTCATTCCAGCTTCCTCAAATAACCTCCAGAGTTCAACATTCTTCTTGAGGGGAATGCAAGATAAGGGTTCAGAGCACTTCCTTGCCACATCCATGATCAGCCCAGGATCTTTCCACGACCTTTGCAAAGGGATTTGAAACACAACACCCACACCAAACCAACAGATATCAGACAGAAAAGGAAAGCAATTGGAGCTTATTTTGGTAATTCCGTAAAAAAGGTAAGATAAAACGTATTTCAGAGATTGAGCTACAGACCATTTAATCAAGCTTTCAAAAAAATTATTGACTTGTATTTTATGATAAGACACTCAATATGCCCTTTGAGCTAAATCTTATGCATAATCGGTATGATCAAAGGATTGGACATAAGGCTCATTTGAACAATGAGCTCGCCATGCAAAATCATAAAATCTATTTTATTAAAAGTGTCGTTGGGACTAGGAGAGATATGGCGACAACCAAGAAAAATATTAGTAATCATTAGATGGGTCTCTCTTTTATTAATCCATAAAGCTTTAAAGATGTAAGCTTTATTGTAATCATCATTTAAATTTACGATATGAATTTTATCCTTCATCACATGAAAATAACCCCTGCTAGCTTTAGAGTTGTTTTGTAAGTAGGGACTTAAAATAAAATAAGACATGTGTGTTGTAATAATTTTCTTTGATTAGCCAGGGAAAAATCAACTATTTGGATTTAACATGCCTAACCCCTTTCTTTTTCATTATATTCTTAGCATCTAAATCCATATTTCTTAATAGAGATCCACTATCCAGGGCAAGGATCCAATAATCAGACATAATAGCAATAACTATTGGAACTAGAATGATTATTATTCTCACTAATCCTTGTTTTATTTATTCTCACACGCTCGTCAAAGATAATTTATTTAATTATTTGATGAGCATCCTCATAGTTCCAACTCTACCACTGTAAGCAAGAAAGCTCTATATTAGAAGTGTTACATTCGTTGCTCTATTCCATTCTTTGTAGATGTGTAATAGAATTAACTCATCAAGGCTCTCAATCATCCTTTTTAAGTCTTCCAATAAATTCTTAATCTTCCACAGGGCATTAACAACACCTTTAAGAATATTAACTATCAGTTTAGAGTCACCTTTTATAACTACTTTGTTAAATCCCCTTTCCTTGACCCTCTTCAGATCCCACCAAATAGCAATAGCCTTCACCTTGTTACTAGAACCAATGCCCAAATATTTAGCATATCCTTCAATAAAATTTCCCATATGGGCTCTTATTAGACCACCAGTAGCAGCAACACCCAGGTTACCTTTTAAACAACCATCAAAATTAAGTTTGATCTAGTCATCCCTAGGAGGGGTCCAAATGGTCATTTACTACGTAGGATCTTGGCCCAATTAATTCTTGTTAGATGTTTTTTTAATTCCCCGATTCTATTTGATTCTAAGATCGTTATAGTCAAGCATTAGTTTAGAGAAACCAAAATTTCCTAGGTTAATATTATCCTAAATTTGTTGTTTTGTGCTCAAGAAAACCTCCATGTTGCTTCTCCTCTGATCTCTAAAAATTCTATTATTTATTTCCTTCCACAGGTTCCATAAAAAAATGGAGGAATTTGCTTCCACAATTCCACAATAATTGGTTGTATAAAAGGGTAGCTGTTCCATTGTTCAACAAAGTCCCTAAGGAAGTAGGGAAACACCCAATCAACTAGCTATGTAAGACATGAGACCATACCTCTCTAGGAAAATGGAAATGAAATAGTAGATGGATGATGCTTTTAGCCTCTTGAAAGTAGAGAGATCGCCTATTGATAAATTGGCATCCTCTTCTATTAAGAACATCGATTGTGAGAATACTACCATGTGCAATAGCCCACCAAAAGTAGTTAATCTTTGGGATGAGTTTGACATTCCATAACTTGTTTCAGTCAAAGGTATGAGGAGGAAGAGAAGGTTGCTCTATCCTAGAGTAGGTATATTTGATAGAGAAAACCCCTAAGGGTTGTCACACCAAATCCAATCATCCTCACCATTATGATAGAAGAGAAGATAGTCTCCAATTAGAGGGTCCAAGAGAGGGGAAGGGTTGAGTCGATCAATTTGGTTGCCACCCCTTAAGGCCATCAACCCAAACAACTAATTACTAAAAAAAATTCACTTTAGAAAATCACCTCCCCAATCCACATAATCATATAAGAAGATCCCATTAAGTCTTATAAGTTCTTGTTTGATATGGTTCAGCTGAATGACAAAGAACAGCATAGGCCTCTTTCCCCAAGCATCATCTTAGAATCTAATCTTCCTACCATTACCCACCCTTGTAATAATTTTTTAAGAGTATTTCTTATTTGTATTATGTTGTTCTAGATAATCAACCCTTTAGGCCAATCCTGAGAAAAAAGTAACATAATAAAAATAAGAAATACTCTTAAACAAAAAATAAAATTGTTTTGTTTTGTTTATATTTTTTATTTTTAAATTTTTTTCTGAAAGAATTTTTTTTTCAAAATGCAGCGAAAAATATATTCATGATTATTATTTTTTTCCTTTTAAAGAAAAATCAAAATTTAAAAATTTAAAATAAAACAAAAATTTGTAAATGAAAATTTTATAAAATCAAAAAATAATCAAAAACAATTACTAATTTTTTTATTTTCTTGAAAATACAACAATTTTTTTACCAAACTTTGTGCAAAACGTCTTGGTACCCTCTGTGAGCTTGTGCAACTTACCTTAACTTGATACGGCTTATCTCGATCGCTAACATTGCAAATTTTCTCGACCTTGGACTAAATAAAATTTTATTATTCTTTTTTCTATAAGATTTTTTTATAAATGCCTTTTAATTTTTTAATATTTTTAAAATGTTAAAAAATCAAAACTTAATTAGAGATCCAACTGATTTTTAATACTTTTAAATATTAAAAATTATTAAAAAAATTTTATAAAAGTCTGCCATCATTTAATATAGCTGACGTTTTTAATAATTTTTTAATACTTTTAATATTTTTTAAGTGGCTAGCAAAATAAATCCACCTACTCTCTTAATTTTTCTGACACTTTTATTTATTTATTTATTTTTTTATATTAAAAAAATTAATTTTTTTGAAATATGCCACACTTTTTCCAAAATATCTTGCCAACACCGTTTATAATTTTTTAATATTTTTTTAATTAAAAATATATATATAATCTTAATGTCATCAAAGTCGGAGGAGTATTAAGTAGCGGTCAAATTGGAGGTAAATTAATTTTATCTAGTGGAGTGCTAAATTTGACAGAGTTCTCAACTAGTTGGCAGATATCTAAATTTGGCAGACTGCTAAATTTGGCGGGAGTTTTTTGAAGATTTTTATACCCCCTCTACGTTGATGCACTGATTTTGAAGGTCAACTTTGCACGCTCATAGCTCGGGTTCCACAACTTCGTTTTTAGTGCAATTTTTTTTATTTGGGTAAATTTTTTGTGCTCTATGCATTGGTGAAGATGGCTTCACATTTTAGTACATGGATTTTTTAGAAATTGTTGATTCTCAGGGAGGACTCTTCACTGTTCTCACTTTGCAAAATTCAAAGCTGCATAACTTTTTCATATTACCTCGGATTGAGTTGATTATTTTTTTGAAAGTGCATGATTTCTTGTGTACTTTGCATTGATGTTGTTTATTTCATATGAAATTGTACCAAATGTATACATTTAAAACATGCTCATTTCTTAAGGATTTCTAAAAGCATTGGAATCCAAAAATTTGTAACTGCACTAAATATAAAGTGCCAAATCATTTTTTTTTGGGGGGTTCTTTGACTAAGTAAAGAAGGGGGGGTCTTTTGTTTTCTTTGTGCTTGACCATCTATCATACTTTGTTCTATATTTTTCCTTCACTATGGGTACATTTAAATTTCCATTGCTCACGTCCTACAACTACAACACATGGCATCAAAATGCATGGAATGCCTTAATGCAACTAGGATATACACCTTATGTTGAGAAGAAGGTAACTGAACCCACCAAAGATAAGGAAAAACTACTTTGGATGTTTGAACATACAAAAGCTCTTGGTTTCCTAAGGAGTTTAGTTTCACTTGATATCATGTTTTAGATTGAAGAATGTAAAGATTCACATGATGCATGGGACAAATTAAAAACTCTCTATGGTACAACTGTTGAATTTCATGGTTATCAAATTGACAATGAACTAATGAGTCTTGATCCAAAGTCTTTTGATATCATCCAGGATTATGTGACAAAGGTCAATGACCTTAGAGCACACTGTAAATCATGTGGCTTAGAGAAAAAAGATATTCAGCTTGTCTATAACACTCTAAACAAACTTGGACCTAAATTTGCAAGTTTTTTTTCTAGCTTTCATACTCATAGGTTGACAATGGGATCCACATTCACTACACCTTTTGCTTCATTTTCTGAAATGTTGATGCAAGAACAAGGTAAGCTTCTTTAAATGGGTCTTCTCAAGCCTTCACACTCACAAGCTTTGATGGTTGGTCAACCAAAGGGTCAAAAAGAATCAAGGAAATCTAACAACAAACAAAAGCAGTTCAAGAAGAAGTCACAAAGAAATCAAGCACAATCATCTTCAGCAGCAAAATTTTACTCCAAATCCTCCTCTTCAAAGGAGAATTTTCAAAAGAAGGAAAGGCCAACTTGTAGCTACTACACAAAACTTGGTCATGAGAAACATTCTTGTCATAAGAAGCATATCGATGAGTTAAAGCATCTTCTTAAAAGGAACAACATTAATATGCCTTCTTCTATTGCTCAGCAATCCTCTACTCCTTCCAAATCAGGTAAAGAGAAATCACATGCACTTATTGCTATTACTAATTCTTCAAAAGAGTGGATTCTTGACTCAGATGCATCACATCATAGGGGTTCTAGTAAAGAACAATTTTCTTTGTTGGAACCTTGTTTTATGCCCCACATTCTCATAGGGGATGATTCTCTAGTGGAAGTAATTGGGAAGGGTTCAATTGATACTAGAAATGGTACATTTGAGGATGTCCTTTGTGCACCTGATATGTCATCCAACCTTCTCTCTATCTACCAAATCACTTAGAATGGTAGAAAAGTTGAATTCACTCCAAATTCTACAAGCATCAAGAATCTTGAAGATAATGCACTCCTTGTAGTTGGTAAGGCCAATCATGAGTCTCGCTTATATTCTCTCTCATTTTGTACCTAATTCGCATTCCACTACATTGCTCACCCATTCAAATGTTGTGAGAAAACTCTGGCATGAGCAGTTTGGCCATCTCAACTACCGCTATATTTAGCAACTCAATAAACATAATATGGTCATGGGTCTTCCTCAAATCAATTTTTCAGATGGTGTATGTTCAGGTTGTACCTTGGGAAAAAATCCTGAGGAGAAGTTCGACAAAGGGAAGGCTTGGAGGACTTCAAAAGTCCTTGAATTGGTTCATAGTACCTTGGCGGGTCCTTTTCCATCATTATCTTTCAGTAAGGCTCGTTATTTGCTCACCTTCATTGATGACTATTCCAGATACACATGGGTCTACTTTCTTTGACACAAAGGAGAAGTCTTTGGTAGATTTCAATAGTTTAAGGCTCATGCTAAGAAGTAATCTAGAAAGTGTGTCAAAATTCTCTACACTGATAATGGTAGAGAATATGTGAACCATCGATTTGAGAAATTATGTACTCTTGAAGGGATTGATCTTCAACATACTATTGCCTACACACCACAACAAAATGGTGTAGCTGAGAGAAAAAATAGGTTCCTAAAAGAGATGGTTGGCTACATGATCCATGCTCGCTCCCTTGCACTTGTATATTGGGAAAAAGCTATCAATTGTGCTACTCACATCCAAAACAGAGTTCCACATAAGGATTTAAAGGACGTCACTCTCTTCGAAGCTTGGTGTGGTAGGAAACTTTTTGTGGTGCACTTTAGAGTTTTTGGCTCCCCACCATGGGCACATATTCCTTCAGAGAAATGTAAGGCCTTAGAACCTTAGAGATGGCCTTGCATCTTTGTTGGTTACCCTGATGGTGTCAAAGGATATCAGCTAATGGATGCTACAACACATGAGCTCTTCATTAAGCATAGTGTTCATTTTGAGGAAAGCTATTCTAGCTCATCCTCTACTCTTCCTTCCTCCATAGTGGATTTCAAGGATTCTGACATCGAGGATTTTCCTCAAGCTTCCTCTAGTCATCAATTTGATCATGAGATTTCATCTTCCTCTTCAAAGAGTTCAAAATCTCCTCCTCAATCCCGTACCATGCCTCATTGGGCTCATTAAACACTCGAGTTTTTAGGTGAACTTTTTGGGGATCCTTCAAATATAAGGAGGACTCAGTCACAACATCATGACATTCCACATTCCTACATTGCCATCACTTTAGATCCACAATCATTTCATGAAGCATCTTGTATTGTTGAGGTTTTTAAGAATATATCTACCCTTGATGAACCTAATGCAATTAACATTAATCGTCATTGGTAAGATATCAGTAGATATCAATCAACCTCAAAGCTAGCATCCTAGCTAGGAATTTATATGAAACATTCAATAAGGTTATGAGCCTTCAATATTTTATTTGAGCTTTATCACCTTCTTTAGAAAAAAGATTAATGATACCCCTATTAATCTTATCTCTAAGAGACCCTTTTTATGGCTTCATTGTAGGCCATCAAAAAGTCATATACAATCCATGGAGATTCATCCTTATAGAATTAAATAGCCATCCCATCAACCCAAAGGTATTTACCACTTTTAAAATATTTTAAATTACATTCAGAATTCTTTTTTATTGAATTATTTTTTAAAATTTTCTATCGCATGCTTGTTGAGTTTCTTGGGAATTATTTTTTTCAAATTTCTCTAGATTTCTTATTATGGCAGTTATTGTCATTTATAACTAAAAGAGAAAAATAGAATCCACTAAAATAAATCTTCATATCATTGATATCATTATAGATATTTTCATGAATCCTTATAGGTCCAATGGTTTCCTTCATATTCTTAGACTTGAGGAGATTAAAAAAATATTTAGTTCCTCTATCCTTGTTCTTAATATAATTCAATTTAGCTCTAATATTGGCCCCTTGATCCCTATGGCTCTATAAGCATCTTAACTTATGTTTAGGTCAGCAAGACTTCTAATAATGAAGTCATTGTTAGGATCCACTACACTTGGTCTTCAAAAGATAAAAACCTCTTTTGCAAAAAAAATTGAAACCTTCTTTTATCAAGTGTCAATTTCTTGCCAATAATCTCAAATAAATATTTCCAACTTTCCACCATCTTATCCATAAAATCAATGTTAGAATAAACAAGGTAGAAGCATTTATTAATGCTTCTTAGAGAAACAATACCTTCAAGGTACTTTTATGTTATTAAGCAATTCCACATTCAAATTAAATAGATTATTCTTTTTGTAGATCTCATGCACACAGTTGCCCCTTCTAATAATGTTCACTTCAATGGGGTAATGGTAATGTATTGTGCTTGGCGGAACTCTAATATAATTATAATTTTTCATTGTATCAAAGAAACATAAATTATTTTGCACATATAGAATCTATTTAACCTAGAATAATTTGTTTCTATGTCACTCTAACTATTATACCAAATAAACTAGATACCTTTACTAAAGGTTTTATTTCTCCTAAAGATGGTCCATCATACATTAAGAGCTCTTTTAGCTTTTTCCTAGATATACTACTCATTAACTTTCCAAATCATAACACTATCACATATTTTTTCTTCCTTTCCTCAATCATGGTAAAATCTCCTCTAAGGATCTAAGGAGCCTTAGGAAGGGGGATGCCAACCATTTCTACAAATAGGTTTTGTCTCTATAATTATTGAGAACTAGATTAAACAAATGCCAAATTTTTAATTATCTCTCTCAATGATTATCTAAACCACTTTACAAATGAAGTATCTAACGTTAATAATAAAAGGTATCTATTTCTCAACAATAAGAATTGCAGTCCCTCCCTTGTCTTTCTCATGACTAGAAGTAAAAAAATTAAAATTCCTCCACAAAAATTTAAATAATTTTCAAGATAAAGTCAACAATTTTTTTTCTCTTTTAAAAAATCTTAAGATATATTTCCTATTAAAAAAACTCTTCAACTATTATAATTGACTTCATTTATTAGTAGAAAGGATGAAGTAAAAACCACTTGATTTTTTTTTGTTCCATCTTTGCCCTTTTTCCTAGACTTTTGGCCAAATTAATCTATGCAACATACAATTACGAATTAATGCACATCTTAGGTACCCAAACTATGTACAAGTTATGCTCAAAACATCCTCATTTGTTATTAAATTTAAATCAATAAAGATTTTTCCAAAAAAATGCGCCCACAATGCTGATACGCAATGTTGATAGCCGCTGGCCAGTATCGCCCACCATAAACAATCGGCAGTTTGACAAGAATGCCAGAATTTGAGCTCTTCCCATGCTTTGGGGAAGTACACGCCCACATTTGTTGAATATTCCAGCTCATGCCATTTTAGTGGGCTTTCCCTTTCTATGCCCCGCATAGTTGGGCTGGCCACATTTAAATGCCGCAGAAACCGTTTCCTTGCGTTCACCTGAAAGCAAAGGAAAGCCATAGCTTTGGACTTGGCAATTTCCAATCTCATTTCCCTTAAACTTGACCGAAAATATGACCCTCATAATCAGCTCTGCACACCTCTCCTCCACATCCGCACTCATCCCGTTCCATATGTCTTAAACGCCTGCTCACATTTCTGCTTTCCTCCCTGCATTTGCTACTTCCACGCCATATTTTCTGTCGATCTGCTTCTGTTGCATCGCACTCACCAACTATTGCCGACACTGCAATCTGCAAAGCAGGAGTAAGCAGTGGCAGAGGCAGATCACCTTTCCGCATTGGAAACCACTTGCTTAAGGAAAGAGTGGGCGATGACAATAACTCCTTCCACGGAACTTGAACCCTTCCCAAAACTTTGCTCTTCGATCCTCCAAATATTTCTCTTTTTCTTCTCCACCTCAATTCAAATACAACTGAACTTGATTCCGTTATTAATGCAGACAGCATTTCACCCATTCTTTTTCCTCCACATTCCAGGCAAAATGTTTCTCCCCAGTGGGGCTCTGGGGAAGCCTCGACCTCCTTCGTATTCACTGCTATGCTCTTGTTCAGATAATATCGAACAAACAAACTACCTTTGCAGCCAGGCTGAAGAGCAATGTTTCTTGCTCCAACAATATCTAACTTGAGCTGCACACAACATCTTGGCCTTGTCTCCTCCATTGAATTTCCTTGTTGCAGAATGATTGCGTTGTTGTTCAAAGCAGAGCTCTGTTGGACATATACTCAGTCAAAATGATGAGATTAGATGTGAGATGAGAGGAGTACAAGTGTAAACAAGTTTATATAACGATTCCCATGGTATCTGATGTTCTTTTTCCGACGCAGCTTTGCATTGATATCCGTATCTCAAAACAGGTATAAGCGAAGATCGCGGATAATATGATAATGACTAACTTCACCATCCACCAACTGTTTCTAAGCCGCCCTTATCTCCTTACGTGGATTCTCCATCCACTTGAAAATATGTGGCTAGAAACTCTATTCTACTGTTCCAGTATTTATGAATTGTATTGATGGATTGTAAATTGTTTTGCACCCAGTGATATAAAATCCATGTTAAGAGAATCTTGATAAATCTTGACTGGTCTCGTAACGCGATTTAAACATTGTTTAATTTACTAAAGCATTAAGAACAACTCAAAGGATTGATATACCCACATACCTACAAAACTCAGGGCGTAGCTATCAAACGGAAAAAGGATATATTTCTAGTGGACTACACTTTAAAGAAGCGAACCACAATTCAGTTCACTCTACCGCTGTTTGAATGGCACTTTAGAAGTAATTATTTGCTCAATAGAAAAGGAAGATCCCATCTTATAAATTGTCCATCACACAGCTGTTCATGACATCAAGCTAACAATAGTCCAAAAAGCCAACGTGAAAGAAGTTCAAAAAAGCAGACAAAAACACAGATGTCTAGCAGAACAAAAGATCAAAATTACCTCAATAATATCTTGCATCTCAATTTTCCTCAAACTTGTATTTTTATTATGTGACCCATCTCAACTTTTCATTATATGAGGGTAAATCTTTCTTTTAAATAATGAATATAAAAGTAGTGGAGAATTAATAAAAGCCTTTGGTTATTCAACTAACACACACAAATATATTTAGCATTTTAATCATTAATATAGGTAGTTTAAAGTAGAGGGTTTTATAAATTAATCATTTCGTTTTTTTTTTAAATTTGTGATAGATTATTAAAAAAAAAAATTATGATCAAAGATGTGACAATTAGACCACATCGTAAACTATTACAATTATATTTTAAAGTAGAGGGTTTTGTAAATTAATCATTTCACTTCTTTTTTTCAATTCATGATAGATTCTTAAGGAAAAAAGTTATGATATGAGATGTGACAACTAGACCACATCAAAAACTATTACAACTAGATAGTTCAAACATAAGATCCCATCAAAGTATCACAAAATAAAATAATACAAGCTTATATCAAAATCTAATCCACACTCAGCAACACAAAATGATACTAACAAATATCAACATTTAGTGACAACCAATATATGCAATCATTTACAACAATAATTTACATTATTACTCTCCAAGTATGTATCACATCCAAAAGTGTCAATAGGAGAGATAACTCCCTCATGAGTATCCATCTTGCCAAAGTTCTTATTGTTGATTTCCAAGTCATTATGTTGATATGTGCTTACTACATGATCTAAGAAGGTCATATTTGTGAATTTTTGCATAAGGATGACTAATAGATATTTGAGTCTAGGGTAGGGATAGCTAATACTAGCATGTTCTTGGTCTAAAGGATCTAGATTTTTCACGATTTACCAATTAAATCTTATAGAAATATTTCTCATAATGATAGCATCTAGGGTTTGGTATGGATCAAGTTGGGTATGGCTATGTTTAGCTCTAATAAAATCATAATGATCATTGTTATGTTCACTCAATTTTACAATGTTATCCTCAACATGCTCAAAGGGGGTTTTGTCTTG
>VDFB02287604.1:0-22313 GCA_007258455.2 Sequoia sempervirens
TTAAAAAATCTTGATAAAGGTTGCATCTAAGATTTATTTCCTAGAACTATTAATAAAGGGAAAGCATCATTACTTAACATTGGTGGTCATGTAAAATAAATTTAGTAATTATTGAAGGATATTCAATGGAAACTATATTTAGCATCATGAAATGATAATTGATCAATTAGAAGAAAAACATCATACTATATGAGGCATGGGAAATCCTTGATTCACTAAAATTATTCTCTAACTATATTGCTACTATGAAGGAAACAAGACAACATGTTTCTTTTCAAATCAAGGGATTTATAGCATGAATGATTTAATAATTGGAAATTATATGAAAATTTGTCTAGATCATACAATCATGCGGCATGTAACTCCTTAAATGATTTTTTCCCATTCATTCCATTAATAACCTGAAGTGGGATGAATGACTCACAAATGATGGGATGATAATTAAAGGTTATATAATTGGATTCCTATGATTTATTCATGCCAAAATATCTAGCTTCTCTGCCTACACTCGTTATTTTCCATATACCCACTCTAAATTTTTTATTTAGATAAAAATTGAACTTCAAATTTGATTGGTTGGAGAGATTTTCTAAATGGATTTATTGGGAGAAACAATAAATTACTAGGATAACATGGTCTTATTCTTATAAGGTGGAGATATTACTGATGACATTAAAGAGGTTCTAGGATGGGATTTTGTTGAGGTTGTAGAGCATTTCCATGTTAATGTTTATCTCTTGAACATTTATAAAATTATTTAAGACAAGAAATTGACAAAGGCATTGAGGAAGAATTACATTTGAGAAAAACATGAGGAATTAATTTTAATAATTTGTCCCATGTCATAGATGCTTTTTTTCCCATTATAGGTTTGAATTTTAATGTTTGGAATCTTTGGAAACTATTGAAGAGGTGGAGGAGTGACTACATGAAATAGTCTAGGAGGTGGCCAATATTCAAGGGATCCTATCCAACAAAGATTATATTTATGAGCCCTAAAAATCAATACACAATACACCATTGATTTACCCATCTTATAATCAAACCATGCCATATCCTAAGAAAACAATTTAAGAAAATTCTCCAATGATAAATCTTTGAAGTGTTACTATTCAAATAATAATTAAGAATATCTTGAGAATGAATCCCATGGAGAGAAGCTCTTATTTAAGAAGTATCAAATTCTTCCAGAAGAGGCACCCAAAACTCTATTAAAAAGATATTGTATTTTATTAGTTAAAGAGGAAGAAATATAAGTTTTATGTTAATGAATGGATTTCTCTAATGCTTCCATTCTATAAATGTACACCAAAATGTAGGATGACCAAGTGTGTAACAAAAGCTTTAAAAAGAGACTTGATTTCTTCTTCATCTTGGAACAAAACTTGAACTAGACTAAGTTGAAGGTTTAGGGTTACTAGTTTTTTGATTGAAATTATTATTGTTAATACTAGGTTCCTTATTCTCTATTGATTAACTTATGGATGGTTTAGATTTGATTTTGAAACAAGATCGTCTTATGGTATGCACAGGTACTATTTTTGGGTTTACTAGGTAAGAGGAATCACCAAGTTATAAGACAATAAATACTTTCAATATGGACCTAAAAGTGTGTGTATTCCCAAGTAACATGATAAGTTAAAAGAAAAGAGAGATGAATATAGGTCACAAATAAAAAGGGTATAGAAAAAATCCTTTTCTATTTGTATGAAAAGTTAAGGAATATAAACTAATTTGGAAAGAAACTATTGATCTTTATGTTTCCTATGCTTTATTTCATCTTATCATTTCATCCTTGATAAGTTCATGTATTTCTAACCTATGCATGCATTTTTCAACATAGAGGGCATTCCTTGTCTTAGAAAATGGTGCAGGTGCACCCTAGCATGAATATGCCTCCAAGAGGGAACTTCAAGTTTTTGGTTTAAATATGATGTATTAGTGTTGTAATGAGGTCAATTATACCATTTTAAGTTTTTTTTAGGGTCTAGATAGTCATTTTAAGGTCATTGGGCATTAAATGTTAAAGTTGTGAAAATTTGACAAAAGTTGTCAATGCAATATTGTAAAATGCAACAAATTGCAAGAATGAGGAAGGTGAAGAGACATGTAGTTGAAGAGGTAGTTTTAAGCATTGGTTTTGGTTATTTAAGACATGTTGAAGCCTCACAAACTTTGAGATAGGTTGAGGGGTGATGTATAATTGAAGAAATCAATAAAATACTTTGTTATTCTGTTAATTTCCTAAAAAAAAATTGTTTCAAGCCACTATACGGCCATGTTTTGTGAATAAATCCTCTCCTCCTCCATGGTATGTAATATCCCTGAGAATCTACTTTAATTTTCTTTTGGTTTCATAAAAAATAATTCAATTTTGTAAAATTTATGAGAGAATTCCTCCAGGCGGGTAAAACCCTCTTTCAGGGTAAATAATGTGTTTCAAAATTGTGTTACTCTTATATTCATCGTTGAAATCTCCTAAAATTTGGTGAGAAGACTATTTGAAGATTATTTTAAATAATCTCAAGATTTCAGAGCATGGAAAGGTGATTTTGGGTTGATTCAACAAATCCCTAGGTCTGTTATTGTTGTAAAAGACTAGTAAAACCAGAATACATAGAGGATTTTATGAGCTTTGACTGTGATTTTTAAGTCCTTCATGAGTTATATTGATTTAAAGGGGTGATTTGGTGTATGTGAGTTCATTTCTTGACTTGTTTTGGTGTATTTATAAGTTTGAGGCCTTCATTCATTGATTGTCCTGTTGGGACAGAGTTATCACAATCCAATTTAGGACAATACTTGCAAAGTTTGTTGTTTTCTATTTTGAGTGGTCATAAAATACTTTGAAGAAGGTTCAATTGTGGAGTCTTGAATGCCATTTAATCACATCGAGAGACAAGAGAGAGTCTTTAATTGTTGCAAAATCAAGATAGAATGATCAGTGGAATCCTATTTAGGCTGGTTAGAATAGTCCATTTTTGTGAGTTCTCTTATTTGAGATGTTTGAGTTGGAAATTAATTTTGGTGTCTATTATTTGAAGTTGTTTAAGGTGTTATGAGGAATCTACATGTAGTTTTGGGCCTTGTTCTCAGTTTGGTGACTTGAAAATTAAGAGTCTTGTGAAGAAGGTTTGAGTCCTAGTTGCAAGGACAACAAGGTTTGGTTGTGTTCTTGTCAAGTTGAGTTTTGGTGGAGAGTTTTGTGGTCCTGCATTGCATCAGAAAATGTATCTGGCATAGAGGAATTGACTTGAATAAAGCACAAACAACACACTTAACCAACCATATATAAATCTGAAAATGCAACCTAAAGGGTTACCAATGACAAGATCCATGAAATAAAACTGCCGAATTTGATGAGGTTACTAATAGCAACATCAAATCTGACCACTAGAGACAAGGATGTGAAGCTTGAAATGCATATACATCAACATAAATAAACCTAAAAAATAAATTAATTAGTTCTAGAACATGATGATTGAACATTTAAATGAACATGAATTAGCAAATGTATCACCTATTGGTAATGTTTCAAGGAAATGATATACTTGGATGAGTTATGAGGGTTTAAGAGAATATTCTAGCTAATCTACCTACGTATATTTTAGACTAATATTTCCTTGATTCTAAGCAAGACAAGACCTTCAATCAGGGATCACTAGGCTTAGAATACTTTTTAATTAGACCCATGATTATAGATCAATTTAAAATAAATACACTAGAACTTGATAAGTGATTATATACCAATGGACCAAGATTATAATATTTCATATTAAATTATGTTCAAGTACATATTCTTATAAAGAACCCAATACAATTCATGTATTCATACAAATATATAGGTTTTTGGTGATATAGATTGGCCAAGCTAAGTTTTGAAGGGGATTATTTTATTTCAAGGGATGAGAGTATTGTTGAGCACGGTGATGATGTACATGTATAAACCAATAACACATAGGAGTTGATGCCAAGTGTCAAATGTAGTGACAATAGGAAATCCTAAATTTTTAGCATAAATAGCTTAATGAAAATACAAAATAGTATGGATAGAGAATATAATGACAATATTTCCAAGGAATTATATTAAAACTAAGGCATCTCAAATAAGACGTGAATGCTAGGAAATGAGGTGGTGATTGATGGATAAAAAGGGGTAGCCAAAGTACCAAGCCAATAAATATTGAGTAAGGGGAAAAGTTTCCTACTAAAGTGTAACAACAAAAGGAGGCCCAATCAAAATTTAAGTTAAATATTTTTCATGGCCTAGAAAGATCACAATAATTTCATATTTTCCCTAACATATGAAGATCTTAGATGAGTATTTTAAATTTAAATATGTCAACTTGACAAGCCAATAGGATTCAAGGAGGAGGAACTCAAAAATCTAGTATAAGTATTAGGTGGTCTAAATTGGTAGAGGCTAATGAATTTATATAAACATGTACCATTCAAGTGAAGAATATCAAATGCGTTGATAAGTAAATAAATTTGAGAATATGAGACCCAAAGAAGGCCTATAAAAGGTATAGGTATAAATCATATCTTGATGATTAAATGTGAACATAATATTCATATTCATGTAAATTGGATTCAATTATAAAAGTCTATTCCTTGTATTTGTGTGTATATTTTGTGACAAATTCCTCTAAGAATAGGATCTTTGAATGTTTTATATTGTATGTTAATTTACTTAGAGGTACTACATTGAGGTCCTACAAGGAGCAAGTAGGATAGTTGACTAAAGGGTAGAAAATCAAGATAAATTGATTGAAGGGTAAAGTCTAAGGATAACAAAGTGAACCTAAGAAAAACTCAAGAAATTTTGGGCTAAGTTGAGGTAATATAATTGTAGTGGAGTGAAATTACAAGAATAAATTAGGATTGAATTAAGAGTTGGTAAATATTTATATTTGTTCAAGTAATAGGTGAAGGCTTATTCTATATAATCAATCCTTGACACAAATTTAAGATCCTCTTCTAACTATCAAATGATACTTGAACTATTAGGTTATTAGGCATTCCCATCAAATATAATCCATCCAATTTGGTATTAATATGAAAAGATAAAATATGGAGCTAGCCTCTTTATTAAGTGATGTGAGAAATTTCATATTCTTATCCTTTTTGTAGATTTAATCTCATAATTATATCCCTAGAAATTTTAGTCTATATACACATGAATAATTTTATTTGAAAAATATTGTATTAATGAAGAAGTAAAAAAAAATCAATACTAGATTGGTATATTAAGCTTAATATAATAAATGGAGAAGGACCTAAATGACATCTAGACTATCAAAAAATAAAGATACTCTACCACATCCACACAAGACTCTATATTTTAACTCGAAATTTATTAAATCTTTAAGGATTGGCTAACATACAGAGATGTGGCGGCCAATGCTAAAAGAATAAAAGATTCCTATTTGCATAGATCTACTAAGCAATTCAATGTGTTTAATTATTCATAAAACTTGGCATATATATTTTTGACACTATACTATAAAATAAGTTTGTATTAGGAATGCAAAGTAACAACTTATAATAGTTTTGAATGGAGTTGCTTTCTAAGAAATGTTGAATCTTCCTAAGCCTACATTGAGATATGATGTTATTTTGGCAAAGTAGTGGTCTTAGGAGCATGAAATATTTGATGTATTAGAGAAGTGAGTTGGAGATGGTGTGTATCTACCAAGATTGAGAAAGTTGAATATTATTCAATTTCTAATTTTTCACTTGAAAATTCTAAGAAGAAATGGTCTAAATGTTAAACTATTTAGAAATACAAGTTCTAGTCATTTGTATGCAATGTGGGTGCCCTTGTTACATATGATCTACAAAAATCTAATGATTCTCAACTATTGAGAATTAATAGTTGTATCCCAAAACATACAATTCATGTAGGGCATAAGAGGGGTAGTTTTTGCAATCTCCATACTAAATAGATAAATATTTTTATCAATGGAGTTTTCTTCACTGTTGATGAACTAAATACCTATTTTTAAGGTTCCTATCCATATGGGTTTTCAAGGAATTGCATGCAACCACATATAATGAAGGAATACCTATAATGACTACAATTATTTTTATGTAATTGTGAATCAAAAAGTCCATGTAGTAAGATCAAATGCCAAGAATGCACCCATTTTTAATAGAGGAGTTAAAGTAGAAAAAATGGAAACACAGTTCATTTACTCTTGACATCCTATCATTTCATTAGAAGGTACTTAGATATTGGTCCATTCAAACTGCCCAAGTACAAGTGAAGAATTGTAAAATATGATATTTGTTACCAATTGAATAATTTAGTGGCTACAATATTTTTCATGAAGGGAACAATAAGTATACCTAGTTCTTATTTTTGTCTCATGGGTGAAAAATATAAATTTTATAGTATTCTAAAATTGGTGAGTTGATTAAAAAGGAATTTGAGTTTAATAGAACAAGAGCTCCCATTTTGGCACAGGTAGGGAAGATGTTGCATGTGGCTTTACACCTACCAATTGCATTTTCTTGAAAGTTTCTAAACCCTTTTCAACAAATCCATTTTGTGCATCATATTTTTAAGTGCTATAAGGAATCATATTTCTCTAGCCTGTGGAATAACTATAAACAACTTGCAAGCAACATTATTTATATGAAACCTAAGTAATCAATTATGATAATTTTGGGCATCAATTGGTGGCTTAGACTGACTTAATTAAGAGTTTTGGAATAGGGTATGGATGCCCATCATGGAAATTTCCCTACTAAGCATTGACAAGGCAAGTGAATTGTTTGACTGATAGCCTCAAGAAATGTGTTCTAATCAATGGATTTGTTGAAAGTAATTTAGAAAAATTTAAGCAAATGCAATTAGATTGTGGTGCCTGATTCCAAGGAAATCACATTTGGTGGGACAGGGATGTTGCTTGTGGCAGAGCTCCCATTTTGGCATAGGCAAGTGAACAGTTTGACATGTATGTGAATTGTGGAAGCATTGACAAGGCAAGTGAATTGTTTGATATGCAAGTGAACTAATTGACAAGGCAAGTGAACTTCTTACAGTATGTGGGAGACATGTATATGTAGAGTATTTAAGAGCATTAACAAAAAATAAAACTTAGGCGGAGAAACCAACTGGAAGGATTGGTGCTGATTAAGTGGAGATTGGTGAACTTTAACACGGTGCCCTTGGTGTGCTCTCGTTTCACTGAGTGGGAGGTTTGAGGGGTTTAGTTACATGCTTGCCAAAGTGAAGAATGAAACTATCATTTTCGACAGTAAAAAAGTTTTATTAAAAAAAACCCTAGAACAAGGGTTTGAGTGAACCCCCATTCACTCGAACCCTACTATTTTATTGCAAATTAATCTTCCCACATGGGGGGGTTCACTCAAACCATTAAGTTCGAGTAAACCCCCTCAAAATGATTTCCCCCCAAAAATCCATTTTTCCTTCCTCATATGAATTGTAAACCATTATTATGGGTTTACCCTAAGTGTATGTAGGAATAAAGGCCACAGTTGTAGGGGGAGGAATTTGATTTTCACCTTCACTTTGAGTGTACCCTAAATTTTAAGCACAATTAGCGATTGTAGGAACATGATTGTCAATTATATGGGATAGACTACACACAATTTATATTCCTTGTTCATTATCAAGCATTTTCCTCATGTTATTTATGACAGGAACCATAGTACTAGCATTATATTTAGCACTCACAAAGTTTTGAAGTTTTTCTAAGGCTTTTTCCATTTGTTTTAGCTTCTCTTGAGGGACTGCTTGACCCATTTGTCATGGGTTACATTTGAGGTTTGTTACATTAAAATAATGTGGAGCTTGGTGTCAGGCTGTGATCCATGTGCAGGTTGACTGGGTGTCCAGCACTGGTGAGGGGTTGGAAAACTCAGATAGTATATATTCTTGTGGATGAAATGAGTCTAATTCATCCTTTAATATTGGAATGGACCTTGGTTTAAGGCTCATGGGTTTCATAAGAGCCAAGGTTTTAAGTGAGAGAGGGTTGCTGTGCAGTGTGATTGCTTGCCCAGAGGCGGATCCCTTGATGCGGGTTGTTGTAGGGTTTTGTGGTTTCAGGCTTGGGCATGGTGGTTTGTTGATTTGTGCTGTGTGAGGAGCCTAAAAATGATTTTCTTCTTTTTTTTTGTTTTGATTTGATTTCAGGCATTCACATCGTTATTAATTGAATTACTTGATGCAATTATATTTTCTTTGTTTTCCTAGGCGAATCAAAACTAACAGCAAAAAAATTAAATGAAATACATGAGACAAAATGATGCCCAAAAATTTGAAAAAGAACCTATACAAGGACAGGTTCACCCAAAGGTGAATGAGTCTTTGTACAGGGGTTGAAAAAATTAAAGTTTGTGTCTCTTGTTTGATGTGTAAGTTCTCTTTTGTAGGTTGCAGACTGTGAATTTTGTTTCATGTCGAGTTCACAAAAATGAAACATAGGAAAATGGGGGAGATGGATAGGAGAACTAAAAATGGGATGCGAAATGAGGGGCCTATGCCTAAAGCAAAAGGGGGTGTCCACCTAATCACAAATCCACCTTTTCCATGTTCATTAAGAAGAAGGATAGTGCCACAAATGATTATAGTTGACTTGCAAGCCTCAAGGTGACTCAACCCCAGGTTTGGACACTATGTTGCCTTAACTTCCTTATGATAGAAATGATTAAACAATAGTTTTGGGAGAAGAATAAAAGTGCTTTTACAATCAAACCTTTGAGATCTAACACTTGCAATACAAAGTATTATGATAACATTGACAGAAACAACCATTAACTAGCAAATATGAGAAGGTTAGGATGGTGTTTACCTAGCTCCAAAAGTGGGGCTTAGGCTCTGCTAAAGAACATATTCACTTAGGGGTGAATGGGTTTCTGTAAAGGAGTATGAAAATTCTTTTTGCAATCCTCGGATCTTGGATCTAAGCTTCTAATTCCCCCAAGTTTGACTATTGGAAAACTAGAAATAAAACCTATAGGTGAGCTTTCGTGTCTTGAAAATTTTGATGACAACTTTGCAAAATTGCATTTTTGATCCAATTTCAATCCTTCTTCACCTGCAAATCTACAAACATAAAGAGAGGAGAAAAAAACTGGTGGATAAGGGTTTGCCTTGGTCAAACCCTAGTTTGGTAATTAAACCTTGATAATGAAATAATGACAAAATGAAGGAATTGATGAATGAACAAAGCTTGTTACACCTCACCAAACCCTTTAATGGTTTCCCTTAGAGGATTGAAGTCTAACACACATCTCTCTAAGGCTTGGATCTACATGAAATGGATTGATTGGATGATAGATCTGATGTGAATACTTGGCAGAGCTTGACCCATCAGTATTATTGGCTCCAAAACGTGGCAGACGCACGCCGTCTGACGTGGAGTGGGATCTTGAATGTTGCAATAATGGAAATGGTGACAAATCTAACTCTCAATATACGACCCAATGATACTTTGCTCTTAGGTTCAGTCTCTGAGAGTCATAAGTTACTTAGGATATAGGTGATAAAAGATAACATATTTATAGGTGTTCCTTAATTGCCCCGACAATTTAAACACCTAAATGATCTGCAATTTGAATTTAGATCATTAAAATGCCACCAAAAACATATTAAAAAATGGGTTATGAGACTTAAGGGGGACCCATTTTTCCTTGGGTGAATGGGTCTTAGGCCCTAAACCTAGGACACATATTTTCCAAGATGTGTAATTAAGTGTAGGCATTGATTAAATGTGGTTTCCCTTTTGGAAAAAAAAAATTAATTAGGCTTGTGAATACATAATTGGGCCAACTGAAGGCTTAATTAAGTTTGATTAATTAAGGGGATGCAAACATAGTGAGAAAATGTAAAGGAGCACATTTTTCAACACTAAAATAACAACATGAGGAGTGGGAATAATGTATCCTATATTGGTAATTAGATTAAAGTGGATCATGGATTAGTAGTTGATGTGGGATCAAAATTAATGGATGTTTTTGGATTATGCACTAATTTGCATGAGTAGATTGCATGGATTAGGATTGATTATCTTTAGATGGGATTCTTTGGGATTTTTGGATGGAAGGAGGATAAACAAATTAGATGGGAACCGATGACAAGGGAGAACCAAGGCTTGTGACAAGGATTTAAGGATGGATGGATTCTTAGATAAGAGACAAGGATGGAGGATGATTGGAAGGAAGATAGGAGGATGGGGGATTATTGGATGGATAGAAGGATGTAGCTCCAAAGACTATGTTGCAAAGGAAAAATATGCCCCCCACTAGTTGTAGTGCAATTGAGGATGGAAGGTGGTATAGGATACATGAGATTGAAGGATAGTACATAAGGTTTGTATTATCCAAATCAGCCTTGAATCTTTTCCCCTAGGCTTATCAGGGTCGAAGATTAGAAGGCGGGATGGTGGATGGGATGGGAGAGAGGAAGGTGGGAATAGAATGGATATATGAAGAGATAAAAGATGGGGGATGGGATTGATTGGAGGCTTGCCCCAGAGTTGTGAGATTGGAGGGATTGCGTTCTGTGACCTTATTTATAAGAGATTTTCATTATCATTGCTGCACAAAAGGTGCCACATAAAAGTAGTTTCAACATTGGACCATTCTTCTTTCTTGCACAGTTTTATGGGATGGATGAGGAAAGATGAGGATAAGGATGTGGATAAGCGAGTGTGAATCAACTAATTTGGATCCTCGGTTAAGGATGGAAACTTGCCTAACTTTCATGATGGTAACACCCAACTATAATAGGTAGTCATCTCCGAGATTGGTTGGTTAAGGACTCAACTATCCAGGTTGGGGCCATAGCTTCCAACGTTTCTAGCTCCGTGAGGATGGGCCCAAGTAGTTGATTTGATTGAGGATGGGAGGTAGTTCCAGATGAGGGAGGTAGTTAACCCCATCCCGAAGGAAGGAAAGGAGCTCAATCAACCTAAACCGAATAGGTCGGTCCCAAAGTAACCACCGACCATACTCGCCTTTGGTCGATGGGGTTGGGACCGACCTGAGGAGAGTATGGTTAGTGGGGTTGGGTTACTTTGTGGAGGAAGGAAGGAAAGGAGGAGCTCAACCTAAAGCAAATAGGTCGGTCCCAACCCCACCGACCTAAGTAACCCACCAACCAAAGGCGAGTATGGCCGGTCCTGAAGCAGGGTCGGCCGACGGGGTTGGGTTACTTTGTGGAAGAAGGAAGATAATTCACGAGGGAGGAATGAAGGCTATATGCGTAACATGGCTGGCCACCGAGGGATAGTTCTAATAGTGAGTTAGGCCCAACCGATAGCCATAGTTCTTTAAACCAACATCCATTTTCAGTTTTCTTGACTGGCCTATTGTTCTCTGGTCTAACATGCCTTCCTTCTGACAATAACTCTTTGTTCTCTGGTCTAGGTTGCCTCCCTCGTTTTTGGCTCGGTTTTCCAATCTAAAGAAGGCAAGAAAGTTGGGCCTTCCCTCCCATATGACTAGACCAGCCCAACAAAATTTAGCTTTGGTACCAGGGATCAAAAGTCTCGTGGACATGACTGCCCCCCTTATTCTAGCTTATTTTAGTGTATTCTAGCAAGCAAATTAATCTACCCTAAGGCTCAAACCCCACTAACGTGCCCTTCAAGGCCGTCCATACATTCCTTAGGTCGGTAGCGAAGGTGTACCGACCTTAGGTGAATAGTTCAGTCCCAAAGGGTCGAGTCGATCTCGAAGGGCAAGTCAGTGGGGTTCGCCTTTTCACTGATTAATTGACTAATTAATTAAGAATTCTAGTTGGTAGATTATATTTTTGGGAGGATATAGATACGCCTTAGGTCGACCACGAAGCGCAGGTCGTAATTTAGGGCATTCACCCTTAGTGAGGTATATAATTGTAGTCAGTAGATGCCAAAGAAGAGCCAGGAGATAGAAACGTCGAACCGCCCTTTCTTCCCACAGTAGCTTGGATGGGCACATGGGCTCGGATAGAAACTTTCTTTCCTGGGGTGAAGCCACTAGATGGAATAGAATCAACTAATTTGGATCCCCGGTGAAGGATGACAACTTGCCTAACTTCCATCTCACTGGTTAAGCTTCCTCTTTCTCAGACTCTATAGAACTCTATAAATTTTTCATTGTGGTACTTGCCTAAGGTGCCATAAGAAGTGGTTTTCAACATTGGACAAATTATTTCTTTCTTCTTTTTTTTTTTGAATTTTTTGTATGGGATGGATGAGGAAAGATGAGGATAAGGATGTGGATAAGTGAGTGTGAAAGATATTGGATATAAAATAAAGGAATCAAGCATCAAGTTTCGCGGATGGTATCCCTTTGAAGAGGTGTTATGATAGATCATCATGATTAGACATATGATTATAGATGTCAATAAAATGATGGAAAAGGGGATGCAATGGGTGGGAAGATGGGGGGATATGGATATTATGAAAAATATTAAAGGTGTGTGATGGAGAATGGATTTTGGATAATGGATGGGGTGTTGGAAGAGTTTTGGATGAGTAGAGAATATTGTGAAGACCAACATTGACACACACTTGGAGGGGTGGTGCTGTGAAGTAAGGTTTATGAATTTTAAGATTTAGATATAGGAGTAGAAGTAGATTTTGGGGTATAGGGGTCCAAAATGGATTGAGCAATTGATGGAGAACTTGTGATAGTAGATTTAGTGACATAGAGGCTCAAAATAAATGGGGAAGATGGGAGATTCTTAGATGGACGATTGGAAGACTTAAGAGTGGACAAAACTTTTGGAGGAGAATATTTGAATGTTGATTTGGATTGTCCTTTGGGATGCATTCCTTTTTTTTTGCTTTGGAATGCATATGGTTTTTATTTTTAATTTCTTCACCATGGAATTTTTGGCCTTTTAGATTAAGCTTGTTTTTGGATCAGATTTTTTTTCACCTTAGCATGTCTTTTTTTTAGGCATGGTGATCCTTGGATTTGTGTGGGATTTTAACTTTATGAATTCTTGATTTGGCATCCAAATTGTTTCCAATAACAATGGTATGGGTGCATGAAAGTGAATGATTTGGAGATCCTATGGATGGGGTGTAGAGGGAGGATGTTGGAAAAGGTTCAAGGATGTGTGCCTATGTGGATATGGATAAGGGATTTGAGGTGATGGATGGGTAGGATGAAGGGATCTTGAGATAGGAGTGATGAGGATAGTGAGTTGAGGGATGTAAGGACCCAAATTGAATAGATGGGATAAAGGATGTGGTTTTAGGATATAAGGGCCCAAAATGGATTTGGAAGGGCAAGGAATGGTCTTTAGGACATAAGGGCCCAAAATATATTTGGAAAATGAGGGATGGGGATGTTTGGACTTAGATGGGGAGAATTTGGGAGGAATACCAATATCTTGAGAATGAGCTATATAGCCAATGCCATGAGAATTTGAATTTGCTTTGATATGAAGGGGTTGCAAGATGCCTTGCTCATGAAGCTCTAACCCTTTGTCTTCATAGTGCATGTTTTGACAAACCCTCTTGCTAATGGGATACTTATTTTTAAAGCAAGACAAGAGCCCATTTTGAAGGGGATAGGAGATGGAAAGGATTGTGGGGTTCTTCAAGGAAATCAAATTGAATGAAGGTGGAAGAACCCAGTTGATAGGTTGGTGGTTCATGGATAGGTGTGATCAAGGCGATAGGTTCATGAGAGGATGGTAGGGGAGCTTGAGAGGGAGTGGAAGGGATGCTTTGATCATGATTTGGAGAACATGTGGGAGCATGCTTTGGAGTAAGGATTTGGCATAGTTGGATTAGTTTGGAGGAGATGAAGGAGGATGAATGTTCGACATTGCTAGCAAGGAGTGCATGGATGGACTCTAGAAGTGGTGTACATAGATGGAGTTTTTTTATGTTTAAGGATGGATGATTTATGGATTTGAAGGATTGGAGGAATTTGGTAGAGTTGGGAGATGAGGGATGAGTAGATGGGTTAGGGGAAGGTGGCACAACTTCATTTGTGTGTGGAGTTTGAGGATCCTTTGCAACAGTCCTTGGAGCTACATCCTCTTATCCCTTCATTCTAGTCTTCTTATATTGGAGGCTTAAGCCTTAGCCAAAGTGAGGTCTATCTTTGCCACATAAAAGTATGTTGTAACTTCTCAAACCTAACTATTATTTGGTACGCCACAAATGGGACAACCGAAAGGTCATAAGCTAAGATGAACAAGGTTGCTAAGTAGTCCTCTATATACCTCAAGGGTATGTAAGGCCAAATTCATAGATAAAAGGGGAAATGCCAAAGAATTGAGAGGAGAGGGCAACCCACTCTTTGCCTTCACTTCCCCAAGGTATGAAATTCTTGGGGGCTTAGTCAAGATTGACAAATTCTCACTTCTAAGGTGTGTCTTTCAATCCGCCCCTTTCTTTTTATACTTCATTGGAATATGAGAGTTGAGGTTGTCCCTTAGGGTGATCAAATCCCTAGGAAAACCCCCTGAAATTGATCACCCAAGATTGCATGAGTGCAAGGGTAAAGCCTACACACATTGGGTTCCTTGGAATGAAAAAAAAGAGACTAAGTGATTTTTTTATCCTTAAGATTGCACAAAGGCTCAAGAGGAGAGAATACATGTCACACACCCAAAGACACAACAAACAAGTTCTTTTCTCACTACTCTAATTTAGTGTGACTATAACTAGTGGAAAAAAACGAATCTTGGGCAAACATAAACCTACATCAAATGGATTATTAGTTTAAATAATGGTCTTGGATGGGCATGAAAAGCTACACAAATTGATTAGAGTCACACTACCAACACCTCTTGGTATTGGACATGTTCCAAATACGCCTACCATTTGTAAACACAACTAAAGGCTTAATATAACAATAATTGTGGAGGCCTTCAAGATTTAATGATGAACACGACAATTGCCAAACTAAAATACAAGATGTTTAAATTGCCTGCCAAACTTATTTTACCTTCTAACCAATGAAGACATGCCATGAAAATGAAGATCTAGTGAAAATGGCCAAACCAAAGTGTTTGATGGTTGATTTTGTTCATATCGTTCTATAATAGTTCCAAGTAATGACAATTCTTATCATATTTTAAGGGCACAAATATGATTTATATGAAATTATAATGGTGAAAGTTGTATCAAAATCAACAAATTGTTTGGGCTGGTTTAGTAGAACATAAATTTATATAGTTTAAATTTTCAACTTCTGAAACAAAATCTTTATTTAGGGTGTTTAAATTATTTTTTGTTTATCTTTTAATAATATTTTTAAATAATACAAGGCTTATGTCGTAGATTTCAAAGTGTTATCAAGCCAACATTTGTCTAACTTTGTCTACATTGTGTCATTTGAAAAATTGAATAGATGTAACTAACCTTTCTAGAATCAATTTCTCATACTCATTTTTCCATGTTTCTTCAAATTGTTTATCCACATTGTACAATTGAAAGTTTGAAAACAAAAACTACAAAATAACATAATTATTATATTATTTCAAATAAATTGTTTTTAATTTTTAAAATCAATTACAAAACAACTACTATCACTACATGATCCTTGTTACAAATAATTCAAACTCATTCAAATTGAACTTACATAAATAAATTTTTATTTTTTAAAAAAAAATCTCATTTTACTACTTTTGTAATTTGATCATACACTTGCTTACCATATTTTTGCTATTATAAAATAAAATAGTATCTTCAAAATAATATGCTTTCTTTTTCTTTATCTATCATCAATAACCTTGATTAACATTTTACTCAAAATATTGAGTGTTGGTCATCTTGTTTGTTTGAGGGTGTTTGAACTTAATTTAGAGTGAGGGAAAATATTGGATTGCTCCTTAATATATGGAATGAATGTAAATTTTATTTATTTTTAAGTTTTTGATGAATAAATGTTTTATATTACTTAATATATGGAATGAATGTAAATTTTATTTATTTTTTAAATTGTTGATGAATAAATGTTTTATATTACATGTATAGAAATACTTATGTAATGAAATAAATTATTTTTTTTCAATTTTGTATGAATGTAAGTGTGTTATATAATACAAAAGATGGATGAAAGAATTCACACCCCAAAGCTTAATACCAACAATAAACTGAAAACACAAAGCCACTGAGAGGTGAGAGCTATATTACTAGAGGACCAAACTATCAAAAATATGCTCCCAATCAGTAATCACGCCATTTTCATTTTCCTCCTCTACAGAGATTAGAGTATCACATACACGAAAAATGGTCAACCAGAGGCATAGGGAATTTGCCAAAGTCCAGCTATCCAGAAGCCCCTCGATCATCAGGCTGAGAAGAGATGCAAGGTGAGAGAGCTGAGACCGGCCACAAGCAAACCGATCATTGGCTCTTCTAGAAGGAAATTGGGAAACATTTGACTGCCATGTCCTCACCGAGCGTACTGACTGTGTTCACGTTGACATCTAAGGAGAGAAGAGTGGTCGCTCTTGGAGGCTGGAGTTGATGGAATTCTATTTATCTATCGAAATATCAACTATTCTAAATATAGTTATTATAGCAAATTCAGCAAAGATATAATATCGTCTCCTTTGTCTAAACCTCAATTTACATTTTGAAATCAATGTTAAACCATATCGTCGTTACTAGTGCTCAAGCATTGTTCGCTTGACTGGTTTGAGAGGCGTTCCGGTTTAAATTGTGGGTGCAATGCTTGCATGTAACCGGGTTTAAATCTAGAAGACACCAATATATAAGAATACATTGAGATATTCCTTTGCACAAACGTAGAAGCCATCAAAGGGGCTCCAGCCATTGCAGGCAACTATTAAAATGGTAAGCAAGCAGATTCTATTTGCCATTTGAAATATAAATTGTTTTACATACAGCTTCTTATAAGAAGTTCAACAAAAGGGAAGATTCTACTAACATGGATTTCATCGTGACAATTTCTGCTTTTAATGTAAAAAGTAAATGTAAAACAGACATTACAGATACTAATTTTGGTCATTTTAGTTTAGGCTAAAAGTTCAACGCTCTTGCCAGTGTTTCTGGTAGATTAACCATTTGGAAGGGGAAGAAAAACTAGTTTATGATGGTTTCTTTTACAGTCTCTGGTCTTGACAGACGGGCCATTCCAATCCAATTTAGGTTTGCTTTTCTCATAAACGATACACCAAAGTGATAATGAATTCATATACCTAGATTAAGGAACACCTATGCACATAATGCTCAATAATAAATGAAGGTAGCTGCACTGATTCCCATATGAAAACAGCCTGTCATAATGAAACGGCAAAAATATTGTGGCTAAACCTAAGGAGGTCTTACATAACAAGAATACTGACTAAAGAACTTAGAAAAGTAGATTCAGAATTACATTGATGATTTTGTAAATCTTTCAGAATTAATTAAATATGTTACATACAAATTTTGATATTTACATAATGTTTACCGTTTACCATGATACAGAGAGAATATATTATAAGGAAATTACAGGTTCATAATTTTCAGAATGTCTAGCACAGGACCACTCATGTCAATGTTTGTTTAACATGAATTGGCCCTGAAATGACTTATTTCTTGAATATTAAGATATTTTCTTTGTTTGAAATCTGATTATAAACAATTTCATTTAGATAATTAGGCTGAGAGTTATTGGCAGATTTTTCCCTATTTACATCAATATTCTTTAAGGGAGGCCTTGTTTGCAATTTCGCTGAGCTACTTGGTAGCTTAACACATCCAATTTCCTTATCCATTTCTTGCTTCCGGAGTGCATCATCAACTTCTACAGATTCTGCTTCAAAGACATGACCTTCCAAAACAGCCACATTCTGCATGATGAGCAAATATAAACTTGTTAATTCACATAAAACCTTTTTTATGATCAGGACCCCTTCTCTGCCTCATGATTTGCCCCCACAAGATACTTATCTTCTGAGGCCCTTACATTAACCATAAGTAGAAAATTAGATTCGCTAAACAATTAGAACTGATAGGTTACCTATTGAATATTTATTATGTTTAAAAGAATTATATCAATCTGTGGATAATGTACATGAAAAACAGAAAATGGAATCGGAACTGGTAAATGATCTGATTCAAGAAGAATGTGAATCCTCAAGTTACTTTGATAAAGTAAAAAGAGAAACCCATCTAGCCACCAGTTAAAACGTCTGGTTTTAGCAAGCAAATCCAGCTTTATAGATCCCATCTTACCTGAGCTTGATGAGACTTTTTGGCAGATTGAACTTTTGAGGTAGTTCTCCTTGTTGTAGAGCAATATGCAGTCTTTTCCTTCAAAATTACTAATTCTTGCTGCAAACTTCGGTTTCTCTTCAGAGCCTCCTGTTTACAAATACAGTAAGAAATGTTATGCATGGTAGTTCATTCAAATGGCCACAGAAAAGTGTTCAATAGTAAATATTACCTCTAGCCTAGATAATAAAGTATCTCTTTCTCTATCAACTTCTTTCAGCCTTCTAAGTTCCTTTCTCCATTTCTGCAGGTAAAATATATAAGCACAATATTAATTCAGAACCATTTACTAAAGTAAATAGTTCTACGAAGATGCTATATGAAAATATTTTCAACCTTAACATGTGATATCTGTCTCTCAAGCTTTCTTAATCGTAGCTGGGCTTTTGTATTTTCCTTTTGAATCTTGGCAATTTCATTCCGCTTGTAAGCTTCTTGCTCAGCAGTAGGAACTTGTTCCATAAGGAGCTCAATTTCTTTCTTGTAACAATCACACTGACTCCTCAACTTCTGTAATTCAATTTCTATATGTGATGGAGAATTCACATTAAGAACCTGTAATCTAGCTCTGGCATTCAGACCATCAATTGAAGTTAATGAATTATAGAACTTTTGTATTACAATAATCTATCACTCTATCAAATAATGAAAACAACTTATATAACTCCACCAACTATAATTCCTGTCAATCAATACTAACATTCTGCAGTTTCAAATAGCAAGGTGCTAAACTGGCTTGCATGCACAAAAACATTTTTCCAAAAAATGTTAAAAACTTAAAATATAACAACATACCTCAAATCATCAACTTCAATTTTCAGTTCAACAACATGTAATTCTGCAGCTGCAAGTTTTGCCTCCAATAATTGGGCCCTCCCCATCTGCACCTTTAACTATATTAGTTCAAAATGCAATTCCTGTGAAACATAGAAATTTATGTCTTTGAGATATCAGTGCATAAACTACAGAAAATTACCTTATTGCAGAATCTCTTGAAAACCTTGAATGCAATTTCTCTTTCCTCTAGAGTTAAGTGCCTCCCCCAGCCTTGAAGATTAACCAAATCGAAACTTGGGTCAATAAGAGTCAAATCATTGACGGTAGGATCTGTCTGATAATGCATGTGTGACATTTCCGAGTCTTTCTTACTGAGCTTCATAACCAGCTCATCAGGTTCAGCAATGTTACACATATCGTCCTGCCCAATGTCTAATATTTCATTGAAATTCATACAGGAATCTGTCTTTTCTAATGAAGAATCATCATGGAGCAGCTGCAGACATGCATATGCATCTCCAATGCTTCTTGCATGTTTAGTAGCTGTCAATACCATGTCCTTTACCATGATACTATAGAGGTGAACTTCTGCATGTTCACTAGATGCTTGAGTAAATATTTTCTCAAAAAACTCAAGCTGACCTCGGATTTGATCAAGCAGCATCTCTGCCCGTGTTTTGGAAAGAAGAAGAGAAATGTTCTCCTACAAGCATGGATTTTATTGAAGGCTCAAGCTCAACTATGAATGAACTTACAAAAGTGAAACGTGGCTTGCAAAATGCAGTTATCCAAACATTATTTAAGGTGTTCATGATAAAATGAACTTTTCAATAAAAAAGTACATTCTTTCAAACTTACTTTTCTAAGATTTTGTTCATTTTCCTGTGTACGTAGTAGTTGCATCCATACTTCTTTCAGTATATCCCTAATTCTTCTTTGTCCGTCCTGAAGTTCAAGAATTCTAGCAATTCCTCAACAAAAGATTAAAAAAAAGTGTCAATTCTGGAATTATGGCTGGATTCACTATAACAAAGGTGAAGGTAAGTTATTTGGGTTTTAGAATGTGAGGATATGGAAAACATACTTTACAACGAAACTGTTGTATATGTTTGGTATCTTTCTCTCTTCAGCTAGTTGTGCCTGCCATGGGAAAAATATACAGTACAAATATCAAAAGCAATATTTAAAAACTTCCATAAGTATGTCTATCAAACTATTCTGTGCTACCTTGAGTTGAGCATTTTCTTCCAGAAGTTTCTGTAGCCGCAATTCAGTGCTCTCTCCTTCACTTGAACAGGTTGTCTGCAATCAAATTGAACATATCAAAGCAATTGTAAGTAATTAATTACACAAAAACAGAATATAATAGGAAATAAGATGCCAATACTTGAAAATAATAAGCCACTTTGCAAGAGCAAGCTCCAAAACTCTTGGTAAGAATAGAACTTGCAATATGAGTATCATTAGGAAATATTAGTAACCTAAACCTAATATGGGTATCATTAGGAAATATTAGTACCCTAAACCTAATGAGGCTGCCCCAACTTACACTAATTATTGTTAGGGGCTCATAAATGACTCAATTAAGGATCATGTGAGCCATAGTTCATTATCATATATTCCAATACATTCAATGGGTTAAGGGTGTAGTAGCTCCTCCCTCCGCCGCCCTTCAAGCAAGTGTTGTCCTCAACGCCAACCAACTATGGATGCTTTTGCATGAAATATTCATATTCCCATGTTTAACATTTTCAATTGGAAAATTCTTCCACTTAACAAGGTGCTCAATGATTGACCTAGTCCTTAGCTTCTTTGTGTGTATCTAGAAAATTTATTCAAAATCCAAGATGATTCTTCCCTCTTCATCAAGCATAATGTTGTACAAGATGTATTTTTTGTTGTTGGAGGTAAGCTTGTATGCCACATTGCTGCTCATGCAAAATTTCAGGACCATAATATGTGGGCGAGAGCTTGTTATTCTTCTTTTGGTGCTTCAAAGGCATTTGATTACATGGGTGCAACCTCAAATAATACCCAATCTCCCACTTCAAATTTGTTTTCACTCTGGTGCTGGTCTATCCATTGCTTCATTCATTTTGGGTCTTAGCCAAAATTGTCTTCAAACTAGAAAGTAATTGTTCAGCTTGAAGGTGATCTTGAAAAATGCCAACTCTTGGTGGTGATGATGGAGTTTAGAGAAAATAATTTAGCACCTTTTGCATTGGATGAGAATTCATTACTTGTGGATTCTTTATGTGCAATCCCCTTAATTCAATCGTCTTACCCTCAAAATGAAACTACATAAAGAGCTCGTAGAACTTCATCTTGATGATGCCCAATGATTTGAGCCATTTGTACTCCTAGCCCTATTTCTAGACCCCCCATAAGAATGACATTGGGCTAGTTAAATAGTAGTCCCCTACAATAAGTTTGATATTGTGACAAATTATGGAACAAACAAGTGCATTCATTTGCAGTCATAACTTAAAATTCTAGTGTTGGAAAGATACAACAGGTTCAAATTTGTGGCAAGTTTTTGTTGATGAAATTACGAGTGCCACCTAAATCAATGAATAGTGAATGCCAAGATATTGTTGGATTGGTCTCTTCTAACAATTCTTTTGATGCCACCTCTATCTCTATATCTTCTTCTTCTTCATCCATCTTTATCTCTTTTCTCATTTTGTTACAGTCCACATTAGCTTCTGAAGTCTTGTGTGAATTTATTCAGGGATTCATAAAACTCTTAGAGAGAAGATCATTTGCTTTAGATGTTAAATTGGAATAATCAGTATATTATTTCCTATCCACTTTCCAATTCCTCCTTGGCTTGGTGGTTGTTCCATTCAAAGAGCCTTCAAAGCTAGGAGGGTCACCATCTCTTCTATTCTTGTATCCTCTATGTTTGGAGACTTCCCCAATGTGACTAGATTCCTTCCCTTTCTTGTTGTTGGAGCCCTTGCTATGATGTTTGTCACCTCAAAAATTTTCACAATAACTTATTCAAAACAATCCCAAATATGTTAAAAATTTACAGCAATTTACTTGAGTATAATCCTCACCTTTGTGAAAGATTCTCAAAAACTCTTGGCAACCTTTGATAAATTTGTTAAAACCCTAATTATGCAATAACTCCAAAAGTATGCAAAACTTCTTTAAATGAGGAAAGGTAGTTTCTTTATTATGTTCTAGATCAACCCTCCAAATTTTCTGAAAAAAATCACAATAATGAGAGAGTTATGCATTCATAACATGACCTGCTAAACTGAAAAAAAAATCCCTTTTCTCACCTGTAAGGTATGAAGATCATGCTCTAATACC